>VOMN01027496.1:0-14425 GCA_014899125.1 Orchestia grillus | reverse complement strand
GTCGGTATAACTGCTCTGGGTGTCGGTATAACTGCTCTGGGTGTCGGTGTAACTGCTCTGGGAACATAACCGTAAGCACTTGAGCATTGGATGCATGCCTGCAATACCGACGACTGAGTTAGGACTACGGTCTTTGAGCGCACGTGTGCATCATGAGGAGCCCTGAAATAAGTGCCGTCATTATTCGACAGTGAACCTCGACCTTTGAGGGCCGTTCCCCTGCTAATTGTGCCTCCGTAACCGGCCTGCAGCAACTGCAGCCGCGCATGTGTTGCGGATTTAGCGACCTACATTTACGGTTCCTGTTGTAGGATTACTTTAAATATTCAAGAACGGTATAATTCCATGTCCTCACGATATGATTTTTGTAATTTTATTGCCGGAAACGCTCTTGTTGGCAAATCTTGTTGGCGCTCATGTCGCCCTTGTTAAAGAATTTTATTTTCTGTTACTTGTTCAGAACGCTTCCTTCTTTCAAAACCAGGTCTTTATGAGGTATCATGATTGATGAGAATGTTCCAGGTCACAGCGGTCCCATTATGTAAGCAATAGCGGATTAATTTGGATATTTCAGCGTGCAAAAGGTATCCGGGTGATTTGAATTTTCTACTTTTTAATATTGATTCTTTTATTAAAACGAGCTACTACGGTAATGAAAAATGTTATTTCCCACCCTCGCTATGAAAGAAAAGCTATTTGAAATTGATCAACCACGTATAGAAAACAAACATATACATTGGAAATATATTAATGCAAGGCATATATGATCGCCACCTACACTCAGCGTAATAATTTCATGCTACCGAAAAAACAGTTTAAAAATGTGACACGTGTAGTCACTTTCACGTAACTTTTGCGGCTCACAGATTGTATAAATAAGATTAAAAATCGAATTTTTTTCTAATGCTAGGAAGACTTCAGTTGCACACTATTATCTTTATCTAAAAATGAGTAATTTGTAAAATTTAAAGGTGATCGTCATCGAGATCTACCGAATAAATTCGATTATGACGATGACGATTGGCAGAGAAAGATAATTTTGCGTTTTACCTTGCAATTCCATAGAACATTCGCTTGCTTTCCAATGTGTGACTCTCATCAAATGCAAATTTATTCCACGTTGAGTTTCGCTGCAGGGTCTGTGAAAGCCTAGCAACGGTGCCACCTTCCTTCCCATTGCAACCGCCTCACTTCATCGCTCTGACTCCATTGACGCATTACGTTCCCTCGCTCTACCTTTCCTTTAAGGACAAGCATTCCTTATTTCCTTGACTGATGAGATCCCTCGTATTTCCTTTTGTGTTATTTTCTCTCTTTCCGGCTTTCCTCGACTATGGAACGTTCTACTCCTAATTTCGAGGCCGCGCTGCATCGAAAGGCCTCGCCGTACTACCCTTCTTCCACAGAAGCAGCTCACTCAGGATTATGCGGGCATTCTGCACCCACAACCTTTGTGGGATTCTATCCATGTGCTGCCGATGTCCTGAATATTACGTGAAAAATATCGTGGGGCGCTCTCACGGGATATGTTCTGCATTGTTATGTGACTAATTGGCTTATACATCAACAAAAAAACAGACAGACAGTAAAAACTATACACGTGCCAATAAAGGATTCATGTTGGTGTTTGCTTGGGATTGGTAAAGTCAGAAGCAAACTCGAGTGAAAATTCCAAGACTCTATCTACATAGAGAGTGTACTCGGATAGCGATTTGAACATATATACATATGTTTTGTTTTGACATCCTCGTTCGAAGTTAATCAGCGTAATGAACAAAAATTTCAGGCGTTACGCGAAATGTCTAGAATTTCAATCATTTGAAGTAATGACTGATCATATTACACTTGTTGGCTTACCTAACCTAACCTAACCTAACCTAAGATAACCAAGCCCATCCTAATCTAAGGTAACCAAACTTATCCTTACAAGCGATCGAGTGAACTTTTATTTTCACGGAATACCAGAAATGTTTCGGCATTCCACGAGATGTCTGGTATCACCTTGTGCCTTGTTAAGTCATTACGCGTACTGACTGATATTACGGTCTGACTGTAGCATATATACTCTAAGCAATCTAACCATCGTTCTTCCTAGCACGGTCGGAGTGCGCTAGAATTTCTTTGTATATTTTTATTTAACAATCAAACCATAGTTCTTCCCAAAACGACCATATTCAGTCAGGAATACAGAGACCTGCGGGAAAGAGGAACAGTGACCAAATGGAATAAACTTATGTTTTGTTCAATACATTATTATCAATGTATGTATTTAGCAGATATAAATAATTTACTATCATACGTACCCAGTCAAAAATGTGTGACTGGATTTACCACCGTTTACTCTTTTTCTCTTATCGTATAACGTATGACACATTTCATATAAACCTGCCTAAATCAAACAGCATGAGTATACTGTAGAATTAGTTCCTCCCACGCTAATAGCAAGTAAACAGCCCTTTCTTTCAGTTCCAACCGTGCTTTCATGGAGGGATGTGAAATATTAGTACTAGTATAAACACTACTATTTTTATGAATAAATAAAATAAAATTCTTGTGAAAACACATTTTGGTTGCACAGCAGAAAATATTCAAGAGAGAAAGGGTTAATTCAGCATTAATGTTGAAAATACTTGCTGCGTGACGCAAACACCCGTCTTTTTGTGGACAGATCGTCAGGGCTTAGGTTACCTGGGTACGCTGTGCATTAACTAACGCTTGAGGGGAAAGTTGCCTCCGAACACGCACAGAGCACGAGACCTCGACAAAGAGACACAGAGCTAACGAAGCAATTTACTGCTGGTGTTGTGTTACCGGGCCTTGATAGATTTCATTAGGCCATGCTGAGCGGAGCCTGCGTTGTTTCATGCAAATGTGCGGAGTTGGACAACGTGCGTCGCTCAGGCGAGCGAGAGGAGGCAACTCGTGAAATGCAAGGGGCCGTGAATTGCTCTCCACGCTTGTCGGGCGCAGCGCCCCTGCAGTGAGGACGAGTGTGTTGTGGTGGGCCCCGTTGCGGTTACAGCGAGTGTGTTGTGGTGGGCCTCGTTGCGGTTACANGGTTACAGCGATTGTGTTGTAGTGGGCCCCGTTGTGGTTACAGCGGGTGTGTTGTGGTGGGCCCCGTTGCAGTTACAGAGGGTGTGTTGTGGTGGGTAGTGATGGGGCACTTCAGTAATGAGTTTCAAATTTTCCATTCAGGAAAGGTGGTGGGAGCAACCAACGAAACGCTTTGTTAACCTAATAGGCAGCCGTAAGAATGCAACATACTCGTACGAGCAACAGGATTAGCCCTTTAATTGGAGTAAATTTCACTATTTTTATGAAACAAGAGTTTTCCAGAGCAGTACATGACAGGGGCGTATGCATATTGATTGGCGTGAAATACTATACTCTAGTTTCACGTTGTTTAAATTAATGCATTTTCACCAATCGGCAATTTTAGATGAATTACTACACAGTTCCAACGGAGGTCATTCCCCCAGCGAGGGACAGACCAAAGGCGAAAAAGATATTCAGGAAGTCGGTCAGGAAAAGATTACAGGATGAATTGTCAAGGTAATTGAAAATAAAGAAGAACGAGCATACTTTACTTGATTTTGACTACATAAATTACATAATCTACATAAATCAAAGATCAAGTCATAGGTTACTCTTGGTCTTTGATCCATCAGAGTTCAAATTTTTTATCGAATTAACTGCGATTACCATCGTCGAAGAAATATCTGAATTAAACAAATGCATGCATTCCACCGAAGAAATATCATATTTTATTTTTCGTTGTTTTCCAGCTAAAGATCGAATGAAATCGAATCATATGTAAGAGTATGAATGGCCTAAGCGCAAGTATTCTCATTGAAAAATGACCTTATTTTTAAAACATACACTAATCTTCGTAAATAGAATTAATATCGTCAGCTCACAGCCTTGCAGCTCTGTCTCCAAAATTAGGACGCCTTGCGTCATTCGCGATGTGAGCCGTTGCAAGCTCACTCCGGCTTCTGACTCTGGCTTCTGACTCCGGCTTCTGACTCCGGCTTTTGACTCCGGCTTCTGACTTCGGCTTCAGACTCCGGCTTCAGACTCCGGCTTCTGACTCCGGCTTCAGACTCCAGCCTCTGACTCCGGCTTCTGATTCCGGCCTCTGACTCCGGCTTCTGACTCCGGCTTCTGACTCCGGCCTCTGACTCCGGCCTCTGACTCCGGCTTCTGACTCCGGCCTCTTACTCCGGCTTCTGATTCAGGCCTCTGATTCTGGGAAAACTCTACGGTAAATGCTTCGAACATTTAAGTATAACGTGTTGTAAAATGGGGGGCAGAAATATACACAGGGGGACTCACAAAACTGGTCGAAAGCTTGTAAAATATTTGAAGTGTTTATGCTACAAAGTGAAAATGAATACTATACATTTCCGTGTAATCTCTCTTTTACTCTTTATGGTTCTTTACTTCTAAAGCTAAAATTACTCGCATTACTTAGTTGAATATTTTTGAGTAAATTGCTCCATATCACCGATACTTTGTTTCATGTATATACTGTATCCATGATTTATCTCAAAAACTTAGGAATATAGAAATTCGCGAGCCGTACTTGTTATTGTATTTTGATTTTAAGCAATTGGAGAGTTTTGACGGTGAATTAAAAAAATGCACTGATAATTTCTTTATACTTGTTATGGAACTTTGCCGCAGGCCTATAATATAAGATGTATGACTATGAACAACGTATACGAGTGAAGAATTACGTTTTTGAGAATTCCATTAAGGAAACTCGATAATAAAGTAATAATTAGGCGGAGCTGCAGCGAAGAATGAACATCTTAAACTGCTTAAATATGAACAGTGAATTATAATTCACTAAATTACATAATTTTGATATTTGGAAATAAGCTCTGAGAAGTATAGACACAAAGCAATCTATGTCATGCTGTGATCCAATGGTCAACTGAACAAGCAAAACCTCCAAATTCCAGCACCTGTCTCACTGAAATTTTCATCCCTGTTAAAATCCAGTTCATGTCGTGAGAGAAGCAGTCAAGCAGTGGCCGACCGGTACTGCTGGTCAGTTGTTTCGGCCCAGCAGTAGTGCTGGTCAGTTGTTTCGGCCCAGCAGTAGTGCTGGTCAATTGTTTTGGCCCAGCAGTAGAGCTGGTCAGATATCCTCATTACTGTTGCTCTCCCTATTCATCATCCGTAGACATGCAGTCTAACTTTTTCGCTAGAGCATCTAGAATCATCTATAAAATTTGCTTTTCATGTATTCGTAATAATTATTTCATTAGTTTATCGATATAACCTCGAAAAAGATTGACTGGACATACCGTCGAACGGCTGGTTGCTTTATGGTTTCGTGTCTGTGGCTCTCTGCAGTAACTTCCGAACAGAACTTTAAGTGTTTGAGCCAAACGAAGCATAAAAGTGTAATCTTATTTGGAACGTTGGGTCAATTTTAGTCAACGGATCTTGAACAAAGACAAAGGATATTTTTGCATCGCGCAATCATTTCAAAGATGGCATGAATGTGCCATTAAATTTGATCGCTTAAGGTTTTATTTGCCACCACAATACCCATGCACACATCACATTAGTTCATGAAATTTCTTGTTCATTCTATATTAAAAAAATTCTTTAAAGTGTCTACATCTTTGAGTTTGCGTTCACTTTTTGAGCCTATACCCTCTAATATTCGATTCATCAGACCACAACGGTGCGCACTACGGAGTTCAATTCCCTCACCACCCAAATTTGAGCACCGCAGACGTCCTTGTACTCAGCTCTGTACCCTCAATTATGGCAATCAAAGGAGGTGTCAGGTAACTGAAGGGTCGCCTCGCCGACCGATTCTAGCACACTTCAGCTCAATGTGCGATGGAATAAAAAGCAGCTTCGGCGCTCTCTTTGAAGATACGCAGCGATCGTACCAGATGATTGTGGTGGTGTGCTGGAAAATATTACATCTAGTGCATCACCTATTGAAGGGGACCATCCACATTCCGTGCTCAGCAAAATTACTGTAAGCTCACGAAGAAAACGATGTTCATTTCTCATGGTAACAGACTGAATAAAGTGTCTCAACCGACAATCAGACATCTTAATCACTTGTGCGCGATGTACAATTTTTGTTTCGTGTTGAGCTAACATTTTACATTCTTTGCATTCCCGTAAATTGTCTCCTTTTGTATTCAGTGTATGCTCACTTTTAACAGTTTTCGACTCGAGGTTTTCTGTCGTTGTCTAGGCTGAAATGTTGGAGTAAGTTCTTGAAATTCTCCGTCAGTATTTTTTTTCCGGAAACTCGAAATTTTTTTTGTGTGCTCGCAAAATGGTGATGTTTTGCTCGAAGCAGCCTCTTGGAATTAGTGAATTTTGTTTTGTGATGTAGAAATGCGCGCTTGAGATAACAACACAGAAGTTTTCTCCATGCGAAGCACATGTTTTTAATTGAGTGTGTGGCCAACTCTACATTTTGATCTAGTAAATACGTAAATAACAAAGTTTAGTCGTGGGTTAAGAGCTCCTTTCTTGATAAATACTGTGTTATCTAAGCCTGAAATTAGTTTTTCTACCCACTTTAATGGCGATTTTTACACGTTTATCTAATTCTTTGCCAGTAGCCTGAAGTGAAGACTTGGAATCAGCAGCTGAGGAGTTCGAATCCAGTTGAAGTGAAGGCAAAAAACGCTGACGACCGTTCCTAGTTGTTCGTAAATTATGGCATGACGGTGAGACAATTGAAAGTAATTAACTCTAAACTTATTTTGTAATGGCTCGATCTTTTCATCTGCGTAGGCAGTCATAGTTTCGAATAACTGAGTTTTCCAGGGTACGATTTATAACACAGTATCCATATTTCTATCTGTAATATCTTTCTCGTGCAAATTGCGAGTAAATTTCAATTTGGATAACTCTTCAAAATGTGACGACTGCTCAAGTGAGCGTTGGCTGGATCTTTTCTAAAGTTTTTCCCCAGTAATAAATTCAATCATTCATATATTGATCATTTATCTTCTGTATCGAGACTGCTTTAGTCTTAAAGCTACAAGGTAAAGGGATCTCCATACTTTGGGTCAAACTTTATGATAATAAAAACATTTACGAAAATCGGCTTGGTTAACATAAACAGAACACTGAAGAGTATCGTCAGTCATTGGAATAATGTTCAACAGCACTTGTAAAGAATTCGAGGTCGTATCACTTCCGCATATAAATTGATAGACATTAGGCAAGCGATCAAAGCTCGACAAGAACTCGTGTACAGAAAATTATACTCGGGTGAAGTGAAAGTACCCATGTACTCTTGTCATTTGAGAATAAAGTTCGCGTAAAAAATAAGTCTGTGAATACAAAATACACTTTTCTTGCTCCAAAAACCATTTGTGGGAGACTCCAATCCTCTTACTTTTCCATAGAGCGGCTTATTGCTGACCGAATTTAAATTTCGGATGCAGCGGGGTATTTATTTCACATTTGAACTATAGCACGAAAAAATGGGCATGTTCCGCTTGGAGAAAATGAATTAAAAGAGAAACAAGAGAAGCTCACTCGCGTCGGAAAATAGGCAAAAATATATTTTTCATACCATACATGAAGCGAAAGCAAATGAAAAAAGATGACGTACAACTTCGGAAGCAGTTTTTATTATTTTTGTTCTGAAGTCAGTCTTCAATAACAGGGAACATTTTTTCGTTCATTTGACTGAAAAAGTGATGTATAATAGAACAAGAAAAAATTGTATTATTTTCATGGCCCCCACACAGAAATGTATGAGCTGATTGATGAGTTTTTGAGAATAAATATATTTCTTAGAATCGATTTCGAAAACATCTTACTTGTTGCTTCAATTCAAAACACCCATGAATTTCAATTTCATTTTTTCTCCTTTACTTTTCTTACTTTAAATACTAAATAAATTTATCGTTTCGTTAAATCCCCTTCGCGACATGGGCATTCAAAGTCAATATTTTTCAGCTGAACGCAGTGTATGTACGTGCAACTCGGAGGTCGACTAATTATGGAAGATTATCATACCAGCACCAAGGGACATTTAGTTTCACTTTATCGTCACCGTCTACATGGATGCAAAATCACCTTTCGTAAGGAAACTGCTCGTTTTTCGTAAAAACCATAATACAGCATTGTCGCGTACACTACATGGATACGTAGGGACATGAGGCTCCATTTAGGTTTTTGTTCAAAACTAAACGCAGCCTCGTCGCCAAAAGGATTCAGTCGGCAAAGGATTAACGGCGAATGTGTCTCGCGTTTGCGAGCCTGAAGCCCCTGTAAAGCTGGCACAGAATTGTATGTATTTTGGACGCATCTTGAAATGCTTTGCGTTATTTCAAATGATGCCAAAAATGAAATGGCAGTTACTGAATCCTATCTAAAAAAATTCGGCCATACTCGATAACATTCACGGCGAATGAGCTATGACATCAGAAAAGAAAAAAAGAAAAAAAAATTATTAGTTGATTATCATATTTTTAGCGCACTACGATAGCGGTTCGATTAAAAATAATGCATTAGAGCGAAGAAGTTTCAATGGAGTTCTGAGCCGTAACATTCGTATATTGCAGCACAATAATTTGTTCGATCGAAAAAGGGCAATGTGGATTTCAATCCTATATAATGACATTCTTATTCCGTTCGTCATGCTTAAGTTTGTTCCCTAAATTAAATATTGAAGGCAATCAATTGATCGCTTTAATTAACTGATCGTTTTCTTTATATTTAATTGAGACATATTTTCATAATAGATTTAAGAGCCCCGATTATGGTTGTCAATTTGTGATTTAATTTATTATGTGATTTGTAAACGGTGGAACTGAGTTGTTAAGTTTGGTACTTAATGAACCAGTCAAAGTTTTCTCACTGTTTTTAGTTTACCATGATTTCATTTCATCCAAGTAAACCTAAGCTCTAAGGCTCATTTAAATTTGACAATTCTGAAAGAATGCAACGATAAGAACAAATGGTCCTCATCACAATGAATTTTCCTGTGTGATGATTTGTGTTCTTCATTGTAATTTTCAATTAACTGTTCAAGTATTTATTTTTTGAGCTTTGCCACACAATGTTAAGTTTCATCTTCTGCATTTTTGACAAATTTCGTTCATCTTCAATGTACATAATATGTTTCACAGAATTAATCCGGCTTATGGAGCTTGAAAATGGCACAAGTGTTTTTTGGCTAAAAAAAAGAGCAAAAATGAGTGAAATTTTACATGACAAAAAACAATAGAAAATAGAGGAAATGTTCTGCAATTTTGCCCAGAGCTCCAGGCGGCCGTATTTTGGGAAGAGTTCTTTTGTGGGAAGTTCCAGTTGTTCAGCTCTGCCTTCTTTGCACTGCTCTGCCTTCTTTGCACTGCTCTGCCTTCTTTGCATTGCTCTGCCTTCTTTGCATTGCTCTGCCTTCTTTGCGTTGCTTTGCCTTCTTTGCGTTACTCTGCTTTTTTTGCACAGCTCTCTTTTTTTGCATTGCTCTGTCATCTCTGCACTCACTGCTCACATTTTAGGCAAATGCAAAGAATAACGTGAGGGGTTTAGAATATTTTTAGGAACCTCGTCGTGTTGTATGAATATCAGTAAGATTTAAATTCTTTCACAACTTCATCGACTTTTTGCAGCAAGAGAATTGTTGTCGAGAAAAGCAAAGAGAAACATGTTTCAAATTCCTATAACGTATACTTTACTAGTAACGAAATTGAATTAAATTTTCTGAAGATTTCAGTGCCCTTTCGGACATTAACTTTTCTGACTACCTTTGCAAGACAGATAGTTCTGAGTCGAGCAATGAACACGTGACCGTAATGTTGGAATTTAAATTCAAAGCAAAATAGAATTCCTGCTCATTTCAAGCACTCACTCCATCATAGCCAGACGTCTAAAATAACCAAGATACATAGTCGATATCGCATAATTAAATCATCTACGGCCGTCACAGAAAGAAGGGCTGGTACCAGAGGTAAATATTGACTCTCTTCATGAGCACTGAGGAGGGAGACCTGTATAGCGAAAGTGACGCGAATGGTGCTGGACCATTTGATGTATAGTGTTTGTATGTCTCATCATTACTGATGTTGCTCTTGTGTTCCCCTGGTATGTCAGCTCAATGATTCATTATTTATACTTGAATTGGTCGGGCTTAAATTTTATATTCAAATTTCTTGAAAGTAGAATTTTGTTATTGAGTTCGGCTTAAATTCAACCATGGCAAAACCATTAAAGCTATCGTAAGACCTTCTTTCTAGTGCTCGTATACAAATTGTTAAGTCAATAGAACCTACTTTTAACAATTTCGGTAGTTCACAGTTTCATTGTATGTAGGTTTGAGGAAATACGTGATCGCAAAAAAATTCGTTAAATATTAAAAAAGTGTTTAATATGCTGCAATGAAAATAAAACCACCATTAATTTTAGTTCGAAATGAGATTTCTATTGGTTTTGCTCCTATGACTAGACTAGATTAAAATTGGTCTAGTTATAGATTTTGAGAGCTATGTATTTATTTCAATATGACTGCCGTTTCTATGGCAACAAGAAAGGATGTTAAACATTTGTATTGATTCTAAGTCAACGAATACCGTAGAACTACAATGCATATATATGTATCTAGATTACATTTCGATAAAAATTAATGAAAATCATTTCTCCACAAGTGTCGCCCTCAGCGTGACCGAAAGTTTCGTCCGACGGCTTCATCTATCATATATATATAATTATCATTGGCGAACTATACAAGGTTTTTAGTTGAAATGAATTTACTTATTGTGTGGCTGAAATATTTTCATTGTTTTGCTCACTTACAAGTTTCACATATTGGTTGGAAGGGCAGATTTTAAAATCAACGAATATAATTACTTCTTGGTTTGTTCTTATCCGATTCGGACTCTGGTTGGTGAAAATTACCCTAGATTAATGCGCAGTCTTTTAGAGGCTAGTATATTGAACACGTTATTTCTGTCCCTCGGAATAAAATTTACCTAAGGCGTCCATATCTGTGAGTCTAAGAGTCCATCTCTACCAAAACCATGCAAAGTACTTTTTGACATGATGTATTTCTCCTTTTTAAATGCTAGATTTCTAATGGAAGAGTGTAATGAAACTCTATTATAACTACTCATAACCTAAGAACAGAAACGTTTCATACCACTATATAATACTAGCACAGTGTTGCTTAGTTGGTTGGTCCATCCGTCCGTCTCTCTGTCCCGCTCTTAAGGATTTAGATGGGAGAAAATTTCTGGGTTCCTATTCCGAATCAGCGAGACTGTCAGACAAGGTAGTCCGTATCAGTGATACTGAAAACATCATTTCATGTCAGATTTATCGTGAAAAAGAGGGCATCTAAAAAATTACCATCAGTGGCCTGTTCTTTTTGGCGGGCGCGTCTACTGTTGATAAAAACACACTAACTAAACCAGCTTTCTTTTAGGGACGTGTATATTCTTAAATTTTCGATTTAGTCAAACACATATCAAGGCCATTTAGTCTCACCCGAGGGTTAGTTTAGTTGAGCCATTCACCTCAGTGTTACCTGTCGACGGTCACAGCCCAGGCGGCGACATAGTATCCACACGGTCGGTGCAGGGGACAGTGACCGTGTGAATGCGCCATGATGGAGTTAACAAATGTGCACAGTGATCGTTAACAGGTTAATTTCAGTCGAACTCATGGACTTCAATATTATTATTCTGTCCCTGCCGAAGCGTGGTGCGGGGATTATTAAGAATTATTATTATTATTATGTACCGAGAATTATTAAGATGAATGATGAGTGATGAATAGTAAGCAGAGCTAAATAATCACCTATTTGTATCAAGACAATTTATTACATATGTTATTCTTTTGTATCTATTTTTATTTTACTGTAGATTGAACAGAATTTTGAGTGCCGTGTGTATGGAAATATCATTTAACTACCAATGAATGTTTAGAACTGTCTGTCAAAGCGATATTTTTTAGATTAGTAAACAAGTTTAAACATTTATCCCCAAACGGGTCAAATATAATTTTATCCCTCGGAATCACGAAGAACTAGAATAATTTTTTCTGTGAGAGTAAGCAGTTCGCTTGCGTATCAATTTTCAGTGCCAATATAGGCTTAAACTTAAGCCTTTTGGATTTACCATTTATTTACAGAAATAATTCCAGGATTTCCATTACCCTCTCTCAAAATTTCTATATTATTTTGTGTTAACTTGCTTCTTCATGGTGAATATACGATGCAAACTGTGTTATGATGATCGTAATCTTTATTTTTCGCAAAAAACTGCTTCTTTTGAACACATGTACTCTCGCGAAATGCACACTTTCAGAAGACAATAAAAATGAAAGAGTTTTTCCCTGCAAAAGCTGCATGAAAACTCGCTCCCGATCACATTCATCATAACACAAAGACCTAGAGGACAGTCTACCGGTTTTCAATATTCGAACGAGTACGTTTTGGTTTGACAGCGGCTATCAGTTCATGATGGACTGGCCAAATGGAGTTTCTGATTGAACGATTATGGCACAGAGTCTTCGGCGCTTCTGGACCGCCCATCTCGCGTGGGTCCGTGAATGGAAACTGAAGGGACTCTGTGGACTTGGAGAGGAGGTTCGAATTGACTGACACAGGTTATGGAGATTCCGGAGAGAGGTTATGTAGCGCTCGGGATTGGAGATTTGAAGGAAGTGTTAGCGTGGTGTGATGAAGTGATGGTTTCGAATAAGAGCTTGTGAGGCTTGAATGTGTATTTGAGGATTTTGTGTGCTAAGGTAAGTGGCACAGTGGCGTGGCGAGTCTATCAAGATTGCGAGCTGTTATCCAAATCGAGGAGGTTGAGATACATGGAAGACACTCTTATTGCTGGATGAAGAAACCAAATGTGAAATCGAGAACTCTAATTTGAAAGAATGAACATTTAAAATAAACTTAAATACGTGAAGAAAAAATAAAAGGCAATGAGGATGAGCAGTATTGCTTGCTAAGTCAAAAATCATACAAAGTTTATCAGTTTAAGATGAGCTGCAGGAGAAAAGATGTATCAATAATTCTGTGAATAGCAAGGACAAATAAAGATATAAAATTTTGTTGCAAGAGGACATTGAGGATCGTAAGCCTAAGATTTCAGCAGTGAATATGAAGTGTATGAAATAAAATATCATGAAGCGATGACGTTGGAATTCTGATTCTTATGGGTCATGCCAGACATTTTCTAACTTCAGATAATTGAAAAAATTATTCACAAATGATTAAAAGGGACACAATTTAGTAGAATAAAACTGTAAAAAATGCAAAGGCGGAAAATTGTTTTCGTATTGAGAGCTATGGAGAGGCTTTAATACTCTTGAAACAGTTCAAAAAAGATTACAATTAACTGCTATCACATGAACAATAATTGGCAGAATGAGCCTCTTTTTTGAGGTTCTGATTTAATTTAACTGTGTTATGCATTGCTCGTATGAAAAAGCGAAATTTAAAATTGTATTTTTTATATAACAGATAATTTGAGAAACGTTCGTGAGTAGAGAATTTTTAGAGGGCCTCAACATGCATTCACACAACTATTATAGTAAAACTTTTTGCTCAAACGTAAAAGAATCCATCACCAGTTTTACATGTAAGGCTTTAACTTTAAAGAATGAGCTGTGATAACTTTGAGCGACGTACGTTGTTCCAAATAAACTGAAATAGGAGAATTGTAGATTTTTGAATTTGGTGACAATACGAGCAGAAAAGGTGTCGATAGGCAATGAGTGAACGCAATAGAGAAGATAAAGAAGGCTAGCAAAGTTGTTGCTCCACAACGTTTACATGTGACCCTACAACAGTGGAAATCAATTAAAATATTTTCGAGTGGAAAAAACTATGTGGCTAATTGTAACCCAGTTACTCATTTTTAAAACGATTGATTTAGCTGCACAATGATTTTTTAAAAGAGCTATTACATGAGAAAGTAGAGTTAGCAAGACTATAGGCACGTATTTGGAAAAATTCGAGATATATTATTACGGTCGAGTAGAATGCAAAGATGATTATCGATGTTGTGCATTCTCTTCGTTGAGGGCGAATGCAATTTTGATACTTAAGGGAGTAAATGCCTCTCACGTACGACCTGCAATTTATAAAATATGAAAATTTAACCTTCTACCATTAGAGCACACTTCTGAAAATAGGTTTTGGCCCTTTACCGCTAGAGCACACTTCTGAAAATAGGTTTTCAATTCAGACCGCTAAATTGGAAGCCGTGACCTTCCGCGACTTCAATTAAAGCTCGTCCCAAGCTATCACACCTCAATTATATGAGAGAATCTCGGAGTTTTTTACGTCGACCTCAATGATACGTCACACCTCAATGATACGAGAGAATCTCGGAGTTTTTTACGTCGACCTCGATGATACGTCACACCTCGATGATACGTCACACCTCAATGATACGAG
>VOMN01027494.1:0-18087 GCA_014899125.1 Orchestia grillus | reverse complement strand
CTCAAGAAGGTGGCGCAGCAGAGTTGGGGGACGGGAGTAGGGGTTAGTGGGGAGACAGTAGTGGGGGGACAGTAGTGGGAAGACACAGTAGTGGTAAGACACAGTAGCTGGGGAACGCTGGATGGGGAAGGGACGGTATAGAGGGGGACAGCAGTGCCTTCACTCTTCGTAGAGTGATGAAAAAATAGGCATGTCGAAAGTGGAATGCAATTCATTCGAGTATACGCTCTGCATTCCCCACTGCACGCAATTCATTCGAGTGTACGCCCTGCATTCCCCACTGCACGCAATTCGTGCGAGTATACGCTCTGCATTCCCCACTGCACGCAATTCATTCGAGTGTACGCTCTGCATTCCCCACTGCACGCAATTCGTGCGAGTATACGCTCTGCATTCCCCACTGCACGCAATTCGTGCGAGTGTACGCTCTGCATTCCCCACTGCACGCAATGGCCGCTGCTCAGTAGCACAGGATGAGGGGTCCGTATCTGGGATACAGTCTTATCAGCAATTTCGAAGGCAGCAATTTCCAGGCGGCAAATTTGACCGTGATTTGCTGGATAATTAATAAATCCAGCGTTATCGAACCTATCTAGCTGCAGAGTATCTCAATAAAGATGACAGGGATCTTAGACTCATAAGTCTCTAGCCATTCATAACATGAGATCAATGGGTGTAGGGTGTGTATATTGAATATAGGGTGTGTATATTGGATATAGGGTGTGTATAATGTATAACACGCTCATACAACACGTCTAGCACGTGTCGCTACGAGCACGTGTCGCTACGAGCACGTGTTGCTACGAGCACGTGTAGCTAACAGGGATGCCACAGATACCGCGCGCAAATGGGCTGATGGTTTATTTTTAGGTTGATTTTGCCCAAGCGTAGGAAGCAATTAAATAATTTGCCTGAACAATCTTGGTTTTAAGACTGAATCTCCAATTATATCAGATAAGAAACTTAATTAACGAAAATTCTAATTTGAACAATTTTACTAAGTTTGTTATTGAAGTCCCAAGAGGCGCTATGACTGACGATTGTAAAGATCGAATCGAGCTTCAGAGTTATCCACCCATTATTACTATGAACGAATTTGATATTCGGATATCAGAAGTAGCTAATTACAACCTCAAATTTGCGTTCGACAGTCGTGAAAAGAGACGCTGGATGAAAAGGGGAGCCCAGATCTGGGTAAAACCAACCCACAGCTCAAGACCACGTCAGCTGGCAGGACTTGAGCGTGTTCCATAGATCAGAGACTGATACTAAAGGAGGGGGAGGCACAAATTGTGTAGCGGGAGAGGATCATCCTCGCAATTTCGAGATGGTCCAGAGGATAGCGCGGCTGCAGGGGCGGCTTCATGAAGTGGTTTGTTAAGTTGAGGGACGCGCGTCTGAGCCGCACCGAGCGGCCGCTTTAATTAGCTCTCGTGTGAGGTGGCAAGCGCAACTTTTGCGACACAGCTACGCTTTTTAAAAAGTATTTACGTCAAATTTACTAACATAAATTTCTGTTCCACTAGCAACTATGCTAAACAAAGCTGTTCTCGCAAAATAATTAAAAATGTTCGTTTGGAATACGCGCAGTTAATTACCAAGAAAATTGTTATTTCATAATCAGATACAGTTGGATCAGTACTTTTGAAAGCTAAGTTATTTCTTTGACATTTAGGAGCTCATGTTAGCGCTGTGCTCATGAAGAGCTGCAACCTACACCCCCACTGGCTGTGTTGACTGCGTGGTGGTGAGTAATTATAACGGTCAGATGCAGGGCGGTGGGGGTGCTGGAATTTCCGTCCGTAGCAGAGACAGAAAAGACAGTATGCTTATGAAAAGAAAAATTGCTGTCTCAAGCGAAGATATTTCGGCCAATAGTTGTGGCCTAAATGTCATAGTAGTTATACTAAGAGTTGTGGTTTCCACTGCAGTCGTAGTACACCCAAGGAGGTAGTTGTTACCTCAGTGCATGGTAGCTCCACCGAGAGCTGCTGGTGCAGGCCTGGTGGCACAGCACAAAAGACGATTGCCGCGTACGCTACGTATGTAGGGCGCTATTAAATCAATAACCACAAGCTACATTAACAGGGCACTATTGAAGGGTCGTGCCATGTACCGCCAGTGACGGTTACTTTGATTTTCATGTGATCTTTCCACCCTGCATGCACTGCACTCGTCGCCTCGTGCAGCTCCCGCAAGGTCTCCAGAGGGTCAGCTTTGAGACCGTTTTGACTCACATCATCGGAGCCAAATGCCGCAATCGAGCAGGACTCAAACGATGTTTCTCGAGCGATGCCTAAGGGAAACATTTTTCGTCCGTACTGCACGGTAGGCAACACAGCTGGAGAGGAGCACACTTCACCAACACTGTACGTCACTCACATCGTAGGTCGGCGCGTGACGTCAGTACGGTACGTTCACAAGATGTTCAGGACAACTTAGCCTTATTCAAAGAACTACAATAACAACCTTTCTACTGTTCAATTTTTCCGGATATCAAAAATAACACTCAAATAAAGGTACACACTTTACGTGCAAAGGTAGTGTAACGTAATATATTAGTGCTGACGTGCAAAGGTAGTGTAACGTAATATATTTGAACTGAAGTTAGCGTAGGGAAATCAGTACACACTCACCTGCTGAGGAGTGAGGTTAATTAAAGATGCCAGGTGTTCCCTCTCAGGAGCACTCAGGTACTTCTGCTGCTTGAAACGACGCTCCAGCTCGTACACCTGAGGTATCAACGTCAAATTTTAATTTAATAAAGACTGCATGAACGTCTGTAAATTTAAAACTTAAGTGAATAGACATTCAATATCAAACGTAACTAAAATGACTCTCGTTCTCAATCAATCAAGCAAGTACTGCAATGTTTGGATTGTTTAAAGCCTAGAACAGTAAGTACGTTAATCCAGAATGAGCACAGGGGTGTCTCAAAAAGTTTCTAAATGCAGACAATCGGAGTGAAAAGTCACGCATATGCAGTACGTGAACAGGCAGTCGGACCAGGGAAATGCACTCGTGGAGGACGACGCATGCCTATCAGGTCCTTAATTGAGTCATGTTTACCTATGAAGCGACTATTATGCTATTTACTTGAAATTCCAAATGCCTGGAATATTGTGCACTTCATGTTCAGCGTATCTGATAAACAAACGTCTCTCGTATGTATGCTGAAAAGTTTGTATGCTGTCTGTTGAAACCTGAACCAGATACTACGTAGGATAGGACAATGCAGGATGTTGCAAAAAGGGTTGCCAAAGTTTCGTCATTCATTCGGTAGAGTTAATTAAATGGCATTTAATTTGTTTCAATGTTAATGACGAACAGCATTAACGTATTTATTCGTTCCTCAGTTCTTCAATATTTAAAACGATATTATCTCGACGACGACAAGCAGCTCTCAGAGTACGTACGTTTGTCAACCCTTTTTGACCTAAAGGATCATACGGTCACGTTTCGTAAGGCGGTAGCTAGGTTTTCGTAAAGGAGCTACCTGCAGACTTTTTTCATGCGTTCATAAGGCTATTGTTAGTTTTCCCTAAAAGTATCTTTTTGTGTCAGTACACAACGTTGCAACTAGTTTTTCGTACCAATCGAAGTGCAGCCTAATCGCAAAATAACTTTTTTAGGGTCAACCCTACAACGACCAATTTATTTATCCTATAATCTGCTTTTCGCTTGACACGAAACCCTAGCCTTATGCACATATACCTGCAGCGAAAACATTTAGCCTTTTCTAACAAAAGTGACCGAGGACGGACTCAGCCAAGAAAAGACGGCGACTGAAGTGTGAGGTTCGCCCTCGATCACGGACCCTTTCACGAGCCTTTCTTCACCTGCGCCTGTGTGAAGAGGATGCGCCTGCGCCGCCTGTTGGAGAGGGGGAAGTGCATGGCCTTGTTGTCGGCGACGCTGCAGGCGGAGAGGGAGGCCACGTTGCCGGAGCCGCCCATCAGGCGCGAGACTGCGGAACAAATGGTGATCAATGAGCCGCGCGACACGTTATAGAAGTGTCAGGTTACCTCTCGCGACGGGCACTTTGGTTGTGTCGAATAGCCTGTCATGTCAGCCAGCCTCTGCTTGCCATTGAGCCCGCACTTGCCATTTAGCGTTTAATTGTCATTCTGCCTCTGTTTTCCATTTATCCTAGGTTTACCATTTAGCCTCTGCATACACTTTAGCCTCTACCAGCTATTAGCCTTCGGCTACCATTTAGCCTCTGCTCACAATTTAGACTGCGCTTGCCATTCACCCTCACATATCATTTAACCTCTGCTTGCTCTTTAGCCTCAGCCTCCCATTTAGCCTCTACATACTTGCCATATAGCCGCTACTTACCATTTAGCCTCTGGTCTCAATTTAGACTGAATTGTAATCCAGCCTTCCCATGTCATTTAGCCAGCGCTTATTATTTAGCCTCTGCTTATCATTTAGCCTGCTCTAGCTATTTAGTCTGCACTTGTCATTTAGCCTGTACTTGCCATTTAGCCTGCTCTAGCTATTTAGTCTGCACTTGTCATTTAGCCTGTACGTGCCATTTAGCCTGCACTTATATAGCCTGCACTAGTCATTACCCTGTACTTGCCCTTTAACCTTCACTTGCTACTTGACCTGGGCTTTCTGTTAAGCCTACAACTGCCATTTAGCTTTTGCCTGCAAAAACAGAAACTACTCCGTAAGATCATTCCGGCATGGCCATGTGCCGCCCGCACAGGACATACATTCCTCACACATAATGGAATAAAATACTTTGAACATTTGTGCCAATTTACTCCAAAAATGAGCAGCCTATCATGGTATTAATAATTACCTTGGAAATAACATAAATTTGCAATTATTTATTAACGGTTAAAATGAAATTTGAAGGATCGACCGTATGGAGGTTAGCTTGTACATTTGTGCAAGCCTCTCTAATGTCTGCTGTTACGGAACCACTTTCACATCAAAAAAATGTACATTCCTCAAAAAAATTCGATCAGTCTTTTAATGAAAGAAATACCCGAAAACTAATTATTTTCATACATAATGAATGCAGTGCTGATCTTTCCTAGGACTTTCCGAATGCTTGCCTCATCAAACGAAGTCGTCTTTTAATTAAAGGAAGACAAAGCTCAGGCGCTCAGGGTTTGATTGCGACTGATACGAGCGAGTGCCCGACTGGCCGTATCTCCTACACATGGTGCCGACTGTGGTGCGTGAGAGAATCAATTTTGACCATAACTTTAACTAAGATTGCGAGAGGCAGCAAAAGGTTCGGGACGACATCTGCAGCAATATGTCACATCGTTTTCTTCGCGGCGTTTACACTTTCAAAGAATTTCCCGTAACCGTAGAAATGTAGAGTAAATTGCCTAGTAAAATGACAGGTTAGTTAAAAAAGCTTTTGTTGATATAGTTTGATACACAATCTATGTTTTCTTTATTCAGAAATGCAAGCATTTGAAAATTCGAAGTGAAAACAAAATCGTGGAAGCTGCTAAAAAAATTATCTCTAATATTTTTACAAAAATTTACCCCTAAGTTTTCATTTTGTTCCACAACTTTCATCCAGACAAAGAGCAGTCACATGTTTTCGCGTATCTCAAGCGTTGTTTTCTATCTAGTCGTTCAGAATCCAACCGCCAAGTTCTTTGTACTCCACCTAAATTCCTTTATTATTAGACTTTATACCCAATATCAACTATTTGACATAGCGTCCCTCATATTTGCCGGTTCATTTACGACGTTTTGCGGCGCTGCAGGCTTCAAAACAGAATCACGTTGGCAAAGTGCTGCTGTTTTGGTTGCGGTTTAGCGGCAGTTTGAGCCGCTTAAAGACCGGATTATTGCTGCGCTCAACCGGATTACTGGGCCCTCTCCTATTGCTGCTGCTGCTGCTGTTGGTCTTGCTGGTGTTGCTCTTATTCTGCGCTGGTGCTTGCTGGTGTTGTGGTGTTTCTCTTATTCTCTGCTGGTGCTTGCTGGTGATGTGGTGTTGCTCTTATTCTCTGCTGGTGCTTGCTGGTGTTGTGGTGTTGCTCGCTGCTGGTGCTTTCTGGTGTTGTGGTGTTGCTCCACTCACTACCGTGGTGCCTGCATAGCCTCACACGAGTGTCGCCAGTTGTGCTGTCGAGGCTGGAGTGAGGGCTGACGTCAGTTGAAAACTGTCGCTTAATAATTCCAGCCCGCATTTGAACGGATGGTTAGCTTTACGGATGCTCTGCACTGAAGCTATGGAAGCAGGTCATCACTGTTGTACTGTTTCTTCCTAAGCTTTGAGTTTAATACAACTAGGGCGATGTCTTATACTGAAAGGAATTATAGAATACTGAAGCCTTATATTGAAACAAATAAAGACATTCTAACCCTTTCTAATCCTACGAATATATTAATGTTGTATAACCTTACAGCCCGACTAACGTAAGTATTCTAGCTCCATAGTGTTACACAGATTAATACTAAAGCCTTGTATTGTGACAGACAATTACAATATAGCCTTTCGGTGCGAATATGCGACTAATATTAACATTATAGTCCCATGCTGATATGCGATGTATGTATTTGTGCAAATGATGAGTGCGTTTGTGTTTCTGGTATTTTGCTGAAGAAATTAAATGGATCGTTCGGTGAGGGCTAAAATAGTACATGGAGCACGTTCCCAGCTCTGAAAATTGATGGTGCTCCCCAAACGTGGAACTGTTTGGTTGGATCCCTCAGTGACACAACATAATTCCCCAAACGTGGAACTGTTTGGTTGGATCCCTCAGTGACACAACATAAAATTCAGTGAGCACAAAATCTTATAACCACATAATTCTGATTGTCATCATGCACATACCGTTTTTAAAAAATTATTTGAAGCCTTGAATGATTCAAAAGATTGAATTTTTATGTTCCCATCCTCGGTAGTTTCTAAAACTGCACACCAGGGTGTACACGTGCGCCGTACTTATGTTGAAATTGTTACCAATTATTGTAAAATGTTAATATTTTTACTCGTTATTCAAACAATTCCTCTGTAATTTTTTCAGTTGTAGCCTACATTCAGTCACTGTTTCTATCCAGTAGGCTGCTACTCATTTTTTTAATTCGCGCTGTAATTTTAGGTGCTTATAATGTTTTTAGTGCCCAATATTGCTACTCCCTATTTTTTACGTGATATTTTTGCTTCTTTGCTTTTCTGGTTTGTTCCATTTTTATTTCATGTACACAAAAACTGAAGCCTTTTGAAACCTCTGTATTTGAGCGACATTCCATCAATTTTCGAATGGGAATTTTCCCGCACTTTTAATTCATGCAAACACCATATTGCTGTTAGGAAAGACTTAATAGGAATGATATTTATTCCCGAGCGTAATAAATATTTTACAGAGTTTCTTCCTGTTTTTTAATAGTAAGTTTGCTTTTCTGTCGATAACTTTCAAATTTTAANAAGTGAGATGAAAAAAATGTTTCAATTTCATGTACGCACACATTATACTGAAGTTCTATTTCTTTATAATAAGGTTATAAGCTTTCTCGCTTGAAAAATTCTACACTGGCGCATTTCTCGGGACCATAATGCATCATCTCGAGCTAGACAATTTTCAAGATGAAATATTTGAATTGAGCATTTTTTGAGATGATTTTTCAGTTGACTTTAGAGGGCTCAGTTGACGGGAGATGGACGGTGAGAGACGGGTCCGACTCCGCCGTCATGGCCGTGCTTGTCTGTCAGAGTCGGTCTATTTGTCTGTTGTTCGCAAGTCCGTCAGCCTGTCAACTTCAGATTAAAGACAAATTTGAACACATCGGTCAATAATGGTGAGAGAGGAACCGGTAAAAAACGGCTGGGCTGCGAGCAAACACGGAGACCAAGCAGGATTAAAAATATACGGATCAAGTGAAGATTTCAATTACAGAATTCAACTATTTGATGACGAAATGCATAGTCGTTTCTTCAGCATTGATCTTGCTGCGCTCTGTTTATGTAAATATTCAGGCCCATAGAAGGAGTCAGCTTTCCTCGCGCTAATCTAAACGAGGTTAATATAACGTCAATTGTTCTGTGAAACATATCAATCAATTACGTTCTCCAGTTCATATGTTCGTCATCATGAAAATTTAAATAGTTTTTGTGCTCAGCTAAGTCAACGATCTCATCTCTGTAATTAATTTCACTCGAATTTCAAAATTTGAGAACATATCAAGAGAAGCAGTAACAAAAGCAGTATTATCTGCGTTTGGTATCTATACATTATCGCTGTAAAATTATAGGCTCTTTTTGCAACAATGGAGGCAAATTTTGATTATTCAAGTCGCACGAATGAGTAGAGTCTTGTTTTGAAGCTCGCTAGCTGCGGCGTATCTGAAGAGCATCCCCAAACACGACGTAATTATTACTAAAAAGAACTAAATAAAGCTTCAAACATTTATGCTTGTATGTTACACGAACGTGAACATCAGACGTTTAGTCGTGTACTGTATTCCGGAAATTTTTATTAAGGTTTGGTGCTTCTGCCTGAAGAGTGTTACTCGAATTTAAACGCCAGACGTTTAGTCTTGTTTGTATCTCAGAAATTTGAAGTGGACGTATATTTTTGCTGTGCATGATGCGAATTTAAACATTAGACTTTTTCTCTGCAGGAATTAGCAGGAATTTAAACTTAAACTCTTTTTTATCCTTTATAATAGGAATTTAATACGTTTATTCTTGCCATGCATCACAGTACGTTATATTTTTTGTAGTACTTGATACTGTACATGGGGTCATAATTATGCAATCATGATCACGATCTTGCTTGAACACGGGATCGAACAAGGAGAGTTTCTGCAGCACTACTCAGCATTTTTTCTACAATTTTGTCTACTGGGAACCGGTGTGCCGCATGGTGTGGGTCGACTGACCCAAGTGCCATAGCAGATCCTGTAGCTGGCCTGGCGAATCGTGAAGTCGCAACTGATGGCACTATACATTTGTATATGTAGTACGTATGTATATCTTAAATACTTTCTTAATTACAGAAAGTGACTGCATCTCAATTACTAGAATTTGTGAGGAAAGAAAATTGAAAATGCTCTGAAAGAATAGTTGGAACAAATTAACTGGAAAAATTGGAAATGCGAATTGGATTGATTTTTCGATGTGGAAATGGATTTTCTTTTCAAGTTACTCCTCTGCAGAATCTGATATTTAGAGTTGTTTGGTCATTATCTAAGAATCGCAAAAATTCCTTGTAAATTTTTAATGAAATCAGAGAGTTTGTTAGAAGGCTCCAAACGTTGCTACTCTGTCCATCTGGGGTTGTCATCCCCTCAACTCCGACTCAATCGGTGGGGACAGAGGCATATTGTTCTCTTTGCCTTCTTAACTGAACGGGAAAAAATGTGCCTCCAGACAATTTTTGTCGAGCTGTAAATGAGATGCAACCGATGTCAGAATTAATGGTCGCTGATAGTTTGGTTCCATAGATATTAAGTAGTTCTAAAAGTTGTAAGGCCTAATATATTGGAACAGTCAACAGCAGTGAAGTCAGCTTTAGTGAAAGAATTTATAAACTCTATCGCGTGAGTGTTTGATACTGAGTGCATAGCCTTAACGGTGTACTTACAGTCTTGCTCCCTATGAAGTTCTAGATCGATTCCATCAAACAACCGCTCTATCTTCATATTTGGTTCATAAAACTCGCATTATTTACATCTTATGACACAAGTATTTACCGCGCTATTTGCTGCTCGCTCTACCTAATATTGCGCAGGAGTATGACTGTAAAGCGGTTGTTTGCTGGAACCCATTTAGCGCTCTATATCAAGGGGGCGATCGATCTGTATAGTATATATGTTCTGTTGTAGATGTTGCGGTGATGATCGAAACAGGATTTGAACTTTTCGCGGTGCTGCCAACGTCAGGGTTATTGCAGCCTGCGTATTGAAAATGTTACAAATTTCATTTGACGACACCGAGTTGGGTACAGTTTCTGTTCAAAGTTAAGCGAGAATCTGCTTTTGAATATATTCCTATATAATAATTTGAAGTTCAATTGGGGTTTGGCTTGTGGCAGAAAAAGTATTTGACAGAGCCCGGTCAAAAAACATTTCTCGAGAGTTTATCACATGACCTAGCCAGGTCTCGCGATAAAATGATGGAGTTCGGTAACAATTGAGGTCTGAGCTGTGGGTTCGGCTGTCGCAACGATCCAAAATTTCACTCACGAACAATTTACTTGTACAATTGTGGGTATGGGTGCTCTGGGAGCAGATATTTACTGAGAAACGGGGAGAAAATTTATTCCGAGGAAATGAAGAAAATACGGGGGCAGGGAAATAAAGGAAATAAGTGATATGATCGGCAAAGCCTTTATGTTGAGTTTTAATTGAAATCTACAATGACTGATAAAATTCTAAAAACTTGTTTTTCTATAAACTATAAGGTTTATAATTACAGAATGTGGCAGCGTTTCAACATTTAGAATTTGTTAGAAAATAAATTTGAAAAGCTATAAACTGTAGGCTATAAACTTTAACGTTTTTAATAAAACTATTGTTTGTTACGTGTAGATCTAAAAGTTGGTAGAGCTGCCTTATTTATTTCAGACTGTAAATTTCACACAGAGGTATTAATCGAGCAGATACTTATAAGCAATGAGTCGGAATGATTGGACCATAAGGAAAGAGGTAAGCGTCACCATGATGATGTTAGCAACCAGCCTCCCGATAAGGGACGCACCGGCGCGCTGTCAAACTCCTCCAATAACTAAAGCCTTATCATTGGAATCAACAATACTTGCACAGAACAATGCACTGAACAAAAAAAATGAAAATACTAACATTTGATGTATCCTTCTATAATCCAACATCAACTCAACATTGCAGTATTTTTTCCTGCTTAGTATATTTTTTCAATACAATGTTTTGTTCTGCAAGTCAACAACCTTATTCAAACTGTAAAAAATACAATCATTTCCACTTAAGATAGCACCATTTGAATTTTTCTTTACAATGCTCCAAATATTATTATTAAGAAACGTTGTGATTTGCTATGTATATACATACGTTTGAATGTTTATTTTTCCCCACGTTAGGCTCCTGAGGCTTCACGATTGAACAAGTGTCTGCGTAGGAGAAGGATCTCGCGCAGCCTATTTAAGCTCAAAAACTTGTCAGGTTGCTGTATCAAGAACGAATCAACTAGGAATTTCACTGATATTTAAAACCAAACAATTAAGCTTGGTTGAATAGAAAACCTAATTGGGCACACAGAAATCAGTCAAAAAAAAGTTCAGTGAAGTATGTAGGATCAATTCTTTTCTAAAATTATTTTCAGACCTCGAACCCGTTTAATTAGGTTTCTTTGCATGAAGCGTGGAGGCTCCCAACACTTATAATTTAGAACCAATGTATGTTTTCAAGCAGCGTATAGAAAAACACACAGTGAAATAACACATTCGTAAACTAATAGATCAATGTGAATATAGCAGAGAGCTCTACATAAATCCCGAAAGGTAACGTTAGTTACAAATTAATCACAAAGCTTGTACGATTTGAAACCTCTGTTAATCAGTGATGTCGGACACCACGCCATTCGTTAATTAGTGATGCACGGCAACGCGCCATTCGTAAATTAGCGATGCACGGCAACGCGCCATTCGTTAATTAGTGATGCAGGGCACCGCGCCATTCGTTAATTAGTGATGGAGGGCACCGCGCCATTCGTTAATTAGGGTTTGTGACCTCAAAGTTATATCGTAAATTAAAGTTTTCGTAAATTACGGTGTTTCACTCAAGTAGCTTAACAGAATGATCAGTCTAAATACTTAGACTTAGTGAGCCAATTTAATATATAGACTAAATAAATCATTATAACTTACAAACTAAATAAACCAGCACGAAATTGGAGGCAAGATAGATCATTGTAAATACAATACCAGACTGCAAAAATAATATAGATATAAAACTAAACAAACCAATAAAAATAGACAGATTAAATAAGCCCACAGAAATACATACACTAAATCAACAATACACAAACCTAGTCTAAATGAAAACCCATCAATGAATATACTGAATAAGCCATTATGAATATACAGACCCAGCCATGCACCAGACTCACTAGCGAAGCGAGGGTCGGTGGTGGATGAGCCGTACCAGGCGGCGGCTGACGCGGGGCTGTAGTGGGTCAGGTCCGAGTTGCAGTACTGGTACGTGGACGCCGCCGAGCCGAACTGTGCCATGTGCGCCATAGGGCTCATGCCGTACGGGTTCTGCATGGCCACGGCTGCTGTGGCGAAATCCGTGACGGAGGCGCAGGGGGCCAGGCCCCCGCCTGAGGAAGAGATGCCCCCTCTAGACGCTTGGTCAGCTATGGAGGCTGAGTACGAGGGTGACGCTAGCGCGGCGTCCAAAGGACTCAGCAGTGACGTGACAGAAAAAGACGCGTTCGGGTTTGATGACGTCACGCCAACTCTCGGACTGATACTCATGATCAGGGTGGAAGAGTTGGGTGGAGGAGAGGGGCTTGGGGTGTTGTGGTCGATAGCTGGGGAAGTAAGACCAGCTGTGGGAGAACCAGCTGTCCTGACAGATAAAGAAGTGGACGAGAACCAGCTGTCCTGATGAATGATGGAGTTAAAGAAGAATCAATTGTCTTGGTTGATAAGAAGCTCTATGGAGAACCAGCTATCGTGATAAATAATGGGTTCTATGGATTGATGCAGCTCTCCCAATAGATAATGGGTTCTATTGAGAACCAGCTGCCTTGATAGAGAATGGGTTCTATGGAGAACCAGCTGTCCTGATAGAAAATGGGTTCTATGAAGAACCAGCTGTCCTGATAGATAATGGGATCGGAGAGAAGCACCAGTCGTATTAGCTAAAAGGGTCGGGGGAAACAGTTGACCTGATATTTAGATAACGGGGTCGGAGGGAAACCAGTTTACCTGATACATAGATGACGGGGTCGGAGGGAAACCAGTTGACCTGATAGATAATGCGCTCGGACGAGATATGTCTGATCTGTGAAAGGATCTTGATGGGGTCAAGGATGTAGTGGAGGGGCGAAGTTCCCTCCACTAGAGTGGGAAACCTTGATGGAAGTAAAAGGTATGTTGTATTCGAAGCGAGTGTATCCAGGTCTAATCGCTGATGCCAAAAAGCGAGCAGCACCAGGATGGTCTTTGTTATCAGGAGTCTTGAATGGTGGCAAAAAAATTTTGAGAAGAAAGCCAAGACTACCAAGAAAGTAGCAGCTCAGAGAAAATATTTTTGGAAAATGCGAAGTTTCACCGTCAAATTTGATAAAAAATTGTTGAAAAACCTCGGTCAAACATGAAATATTTTAGGAGATTACCGAGGTAGGAATTACTGCTCGCCCTTAACATTCACCCTCGAAATACCAACGAGAAACGAGTAGCTCCGACGGGCTCTTCATGCGTTGCCGGTGATCATTCAAAGATTTAAGCAGGAAGAAATTTCGTTCAGCAAGTATTTGCGGTGCAATTTTTGGCCGCCAAACTTCATGCAAGTGTGAATTTTTTGTTGATTTTTACTGAAATTTGTCTACTATCAGTACCATTAATCTGTGTAGATGTTATGTACAGGGATAAGGAGAGTGAGTGTGTGTTGTGAGAGCAAAGCAATTTAAGAAAGTTCCTAGTCATTTTACTTTTAATGAGATGTTAGCGCTTCTGTGATACAATAAGAAAAACTTGAAGATCTCTCAGCCAATGGTCAAAAAAGAATTTTCTTTGGGCGTCAGTGCACTTTTCAGGGAAAATAAATCACATCTGACATTGGCTTCGTTTTGAGATTTTCATCCTATTAAGAATGGACGTCGAAAACTTGGCTCAGACCAAGTTTCCATATATTTTGCACACGATGAGCTTCATAAGGTTTCGTTGATTGTCCTTGGGATAACTCTTCATTGTTTTCTGGACTCCATCTGCACTTAGCATGAGGATATCACTTTTCAGATTGAGCAAAAATAACTGAATAACCTGGAATATAAATTCTTGTTAATATCAACGTGAACTCCAGTTACTTTCTCATGAACTCTACAACGGTAAAGTTTCATAATTTTCTCCAATGAGTGTTAAATACTGTTATAGTTATATATACATAATTTTTAAATATAGTTAATAAAATTATAATTGCTGCTGGGCAGGAATTTTAGAGTTTGATAAAGAGCTGAAATTTGAAGCAGTAACAAAAATTTACACCTACGTTCATGAAATTTCAAATTTTTTATATTATATTACCATATTATATACTCATTAGAAAAAAATCACGAGTAAAATAATATTTCTTCCTCCACATCATCAATGTTTGACTGCTGAAGAGATTTGCACAGAGATGATATTAAATTTAGCAACGTTGTTGAAACATTATTTTGAAGGGAAAATTTTTGAACGCTTAGATTTTTACGCCAGCGAAGAAATTAATGGAACACATGACGGCGTCAAAATGAGAATTACCAGAACTGTCTTTCAATCTCCGTAAAAATTAATTATTAAAGTGTAGATATTTAAAACATACATATGTTTTAAAAATATCATATTCCGCGATACAGGCTCTAATGAATTCAATGGATTATATTAATTAAGCATTTTATAATTCAAATATACTTTTTTAATCTAGAAACCAATTACTCCAAGCTGGAAATTGGCGAGAATTACAAGGATACCTGCGTTCACAATCTGATTCCTTGACACAAAAGCTAATTCTACAAAGAAAAGCTAAATTCAACCGCCCATATTTTTTTGAGTTGAGCAGTGCTTCATTTCACGTTTCCATAAAAGAGTGGGAGATTACCTGCAATTATTACACTTACAGTCTCAAGTTCTTAACTCTAGCTTTCCAACGCAATTTTACGATATTGTTAATCTAAAATCATTCCCTTACTCCATTACTCGATATACAAGGCGTATAACCGCGACCGGTAGTTCTGACGGTGAGTTCCAAAGCTCGATATTATTCAGGTAACCAACAGTTCTGTGTAGTGTTCGCACACGCGTTCGGACAATCCATTCATTAAACTGAAACTGTGTCAAAATAATGCCTGCTTTTACTGGCGAGACAGTTCGCAGTTTCTCCCCTTAGCAGAGCACAAGATAACGCATACTTCAAGATAACAGCGCTGTTGTCCGGAAAGTTCATTTCATCACTTCCTGCAAACATAATCACCACTCACTTCAAGGCATCCGTTTAACGTGTTTCATAACGGAATGCAAAACCTTTCTTGTTTTTTCTTATGAATCTTCAATTGTCTTTGAGAAACGCTCACGTTCACTAGGCTTGAAACACAATTTATTTCACTGTCAATCACACCGACGGGTCACTTATTTTTACACTCGCTTGGTTTTTCCACATCATCACAGCTTGGAAGGAGTTCCAGGTCACCACATCGAGAGAAATTCAGTCGTCCTTGACAACATCGTAAAAAAAATCCGAAGCTGGAGACCTGAGCTCGAGGAGGACCTCGGAGGCGGTAGAGCAGTAGTACTTGAACTCATCGAGTAGGAGGAGGAGAAGGCGAGTGCTCGAGTCGTGAAATAAGTAAGTGGAAGTACGTAGGAGTAAGGGATTGCAACACTTGCAGCAACACTCGACCAAAGGTAGTAACAATTAATGTTTTGGGTGTAGGGTTGCTCGAGAATTGGTCTTGAGATAAGAAGTGTGGTGTGTGGTGCTTGGTAATATGATACTCCGAGGGCGAGGAGTGTCCTCTGAAGGGCTCTTGCAAGCTCTCCGGCATTTTCCCTAAAACCGACGCTTCAACTTTTCTGCGTCAAGAGCCGCCTCTCCAAACCTCGATCCTTTGAGAGCCCTCATTGGAAGCTCGCGAGCCAATGAGACGCATCGCTCTAAAAAAACCCACCATCGTCAGCCAATCAGAGCGTTCGTTTTAGAGGAACCCTGAGGCTTCAGCCAATGAGGACAAGCCTTATAGTGAGAGACCACGGGTCCCTCCCCCCTTCTTGGCTCTGAGGACCAATGAATTGTTGGTCCGGAAGCACTTGACGGGATTGGCTGGCGCTGTGGCCTCTTAATGCTGCTCCAGCGTTTGAAATATTTGTGAACGCTTCTTTACAATACTCTTCGGGATAACAATAGCTCACAGAAATGCTCTACTAAAGGAAACCAATGAATAACTTCAAAGAACATCCTGATATTGCAAAGAAAACTTACAATACATCATAAAAACGTTCGCCCGCACCAAATAGAAAATATCTTCTTTAATGAGCAAAAATATGAACTCTGGTAAGAGTTTATATAAAAATTCAGGAGTTAAAAAGCTTCCGAGATCTCGTTCACGAAGACGTCTTTGAAGCGCATGGTCTCCATGCATAAAATGCTTTGCATAAATATGCACTAGTCGATTCCGCCAGTCTCTGCACTCTAAAAACTGGCTTCCTCTTCCCCTTATCGGGCGCCGTGAGTCGACTTAAAATTTGTCATTAAAGTCTAAAAGAATTTCTGGGCCTAAGAATAATTCCTCGAACCGCAGCACTTATTTCTCCTTTCACAAGTGAACTCAAAAAATTAGTGGGAATGAGACTCATTATATTTGAGCATCAGTACTGAAAGAAATATTGATCAATTGTAACTCTTTCAATTGAGAAGTATGCTCTCAAACACAGCAACCGTACGCATAAGCCAGTGTTCCAAGTTACCGTCTTATCATAAGAGGGTGAAATGAGAAATTTGTGCTGCCCAGTCACCCCTAATCATAAGATTATTTATTGATGCTACAGAAAAAAATTAACATCTAACTTCTTGAAAATGTTCAGCATATGAAAAAATTTTTATTAGTTTTAAGTCTACGGTAAAACAGTCAAACATTTCCCTATCTCTTTCAGAATTTATCAATTGAAAGTCTACGGTAAAGAAAACGAAAATTTCACTATCTCCAGGAAGGTTTATCTCTCAGGCGTCTGCTATACAGCTAGAAATAAAAACTTCACTTTTCCTAGAATTTGAGTTACCACTAGTGTCATCTAGAATGAATTAATTTCAAAGGCTCGATTCCCTGCTGGTTTTACCTTTAAAGCTACGAGATGGCAGGCAGTACGACATCATGCAGGGCACTCTGAAACTTCTATACTCTCATAATGTGTTAACAATCACTCTAAAAAACACCTCGATGGTAAAGTTTTAAAAAATACATCTTTTTTTACGCTTTCTTCCAGCATGAAATGCAACCTTTCAGAAGAACAAAAATATAGTTTGGTCTTCAACGCTTTCAGCGATTTCTCTGATGCTCCATGTCATTGATGCAATGCTTTTAATTAAATTCAAGTGCTTTAGCCCAGAATAACCACAGTGGTCTCGCAGTGCGGTAGCATTGCTCCTCTGAAGTGCCTCAGAGAACCAACTTATTTTTTTAGAGAGCGAAATCTGGCAAAAATGTTCGTTCTCATTTTGTGCCTTAGCGTGCATATTCACCCTAATTTTGAACGAAATGATAAGGATTTGAGACTAAGCTATGTTGTTTCTAATATCTTTTTAATCTTTGAGAGTTGTAATTATAAAGTTAAATTGGAGAGAGTCGGCAGCTTGTGGCGATGCAGAATGGAGGTTCTAACTGCACTCATGCTCCCAGTTACTGGAAACACAGCCTACAGGGGTGTGCAGTAACTGCACTCTTACTCACAGTAACTGGAGATACAGCCTACAGTGGTGTGCAGTAACTGCACTCATGCTCACAGTAACTGGAGACACTGCGTGCAGTACAGTGTACAGTAACTGCACCTACACTCACAGTAACTGGAGACACTGCCTGCAGTATAGTGTACAGTAACTGCACCTACACTCACAGTAACTGGAGCTGCGGCCGAGCTGGGCCAGTCAGTCCAATGGAGGCACAGCGCTGCTGCACTGTACCTTAATTGGCATCACTGGCTGGAGAGGTGCGCTAGAGGACAGAAATGAGCTCCTCCTAAGAAATGAGAGTATCTAATTTCAAACTACTACTATTGAAATTAGACTAATTAGACTACTACTATCTCATTTATAGTGGCCCGTATAGCAGGTCATTTTTATATTATATCTGCTAGAATAATATAATTATCAAATGGTATAAGTTGATTTATTATATTCATTTTAATAATTTAGAATCTACTCTCAAGATAA
>VOMN01027492.1:0-31531 GCA_014899125.1 Orchestia grillus | reverse complement strand
CCGTGCCGTGCCGGCCTGTAGCCGACCATTACTTCGATCTTATCAGGGTTGAGGGCTCGAAAAGTTCGACCCTGAAAATTATGGTCTCACCTTCTTCCCCGTGGTTGCCTTCTGGACAAGAAGGATTTTAAGCATTTCTTGGGATTTACTACTGGGACTTAGGACGTATTGCTGATGGAGAATTTGTCAATTGAAGGAAAGCAGCGATTTTCTGTTTACTTTAGCAAGTTTTATTTGTCTTTATGGCCCGTTTACAATATTTTGTTCGCTTGGGGCCAAATTTGTTTTGTGCTAGCATCGTAACATACGCCTTCTGTCTCACGTCATTCTGTGATACATTGTGATTTTATGACGATTAATATAATTTATTTATACTTCAGGGAAGGTTGCTAGCGATGTTGTATTGACGCAAGTTATATTCTTACCTGAGAGATGTACGACACATCGGACAAATCTGCCAAAAGATGTCTACTTGCCCAACTACTTCTTCGATGTCTGTTTCAGTTACGAACGACCGAGATCAAAAACAGGAAGGGACAACTATGTAAGTGTCGAGTGTTCCATGAACGACACTGAATTTTAAATGCATACTGTAGAATGTCTTCGCAAAGAGAACGCTTTGCTCATTTGTAGACTATTTCATGAGGCGCCGTAGACGAGTAGTTGATAAAAATATTGAAATCCGATTATCGAAGTGACGCGAGATGGCAAACATACTGAAAACTTGCCCTCAAATTTCAAAATACAAAAGTCTCTGGCAATTTAAATTCGGCTTTCTTTATGGAACAAGTCCCAAGTTTCTTTTTATTCAAGAAAACATTTATCCCGCCATTTACGTTGGCTTGCATGTTTTCAACGTATTCGTCGTCAGCACGCTCTCCTGTGCCGTTGTGGTGGAGAGTTTTGCTGCTGGTGACCGGGTGCGTTACTAGCGCGTTGGTGGGACGACTAAACCTAAAATAATAACCTGGAATTCTGGTCACTCGCTAGTTGTGTTGCAATTAGCCATGGATCTATCCTTGCCGAAAAAAAATCATTAGAGTAAAAGTTTGATGAAATAAATTTTTAAGAAGGCACTTCGAGTTTTTTCTGAGGCTTGACGTTAGGTACAACTGAACACGTTAAAATTTATCGGAGGGGTCCATATAGCTGCAATGTGCTGCTTACCTGGTGGAAATCATCATGAAATTCCTCCTTCCTTTTCCAGTATTTCTTTCTCTCTCGTAGAGAAAGAGATACTGGGTTACCGTGATACTCACCTGGTGATTTAGTGGACCTTCCCGAGTGATGTTTTCAGGAGCGATTAATCGCTTCAATTGTCTACATCGCGAAGTTGATGCAGTGTTTTGCGAGGTGTTACGAGCTGTCGGTGCGTTTGCAGTTGGTGTTATTTTCGGTCTACGATTGTTTCTCCAGCCTTCATGCCCTAGGACGCTTAAACAATTCTGAATTTGGAAATGACCTGATATTTTCTGAAGTATTCATCTTAATTTACTTGCGAAGTAATGGGCTGTCCAATCTATACAACCGTCAATTTGAAGATAACGAGGAAACGAGCCGCTTTGTAAGACTATCAATCACCAACGCCAACGATTTTCCTACGTTTTCAGTGAATTTGTCGGGATGTCAGGAGGCGCCAAACACACATGCGAGCTGTGTGCATCTGATATGGAAAAAACGCCCGATCCAGTCTAATGTCTGAAATTACATAGCACTTTTTCTGAGCTGCGAGAAATTTAGACCGAGATTCACATTTGTGTATGAAGGATCATCGTCCCAGTTGTCTGTCGTTACCTTGCCTCGAGCGAGATAGCTTGGGACCTGCAATCTTGCTGTGGTGTGGCCCCTCTCTAGACAAAAAAGATACTCCAGCTAGCGTGGTTAGTCGCTGTTTCTCAGAACTTGTGAACACGGTTTTCTGACCCCGAGGTACCGTCAATACGTCGCATATCACGCCTTACCTCCTGTACGATATGCCTGAGCTGTCTCATTGCTGTCCCTCATCTCCTGGAGGAGTTCGTGTGTCTCTATAAGAGTTCCTGTCTTCATAAGAGTTATTGTGTCTTCATAAGAGTTCTTGTGTCTTCATAAGAGCTCTTGTGTCTTCATAAGAGTTCTTGTGTCTTCATAAGAGTTCCTGTGTCTTCATAAGAGTTCCTGTGTCTTCATAAGAGTTCCTGTGTCTTCATATGAGATCCTGTGTCTTCATAAGAGTTCTTGTGTCTTCATAAGAGATCCTTTGTTTTTATAACAGTTCTTCTGGCTCTGTATGAGTTCCCGTGTCTCAGCTTTGAAATTAGGGTGGGCATTCAGTTTTCGTTTCTTTCAGGTGATCCTTGTCACTCTAATATACTCTTTGGATAAGAGCGATAATTCAATTAAATTCTGTTATTGAAAAACAGAGCTTAATTGGATGTTCTACTGCATAGCTAAAAAGGGCTTGCTTTGATCTGCAGGCAGTAATAGATTGCACTATTGATTTTTGAACAACATCGTCTTCAAAATATGTGAGTGATTTATTAACTTTGATGCAGGTGTATTAATTGAACGAAGTAAAGGTGCGAGCTTCAATTCAAGTTAATATTTTTAATGAAAATCCAAGAACGCCAATCTCAAATCTCACAAGCTGTTAGTTATTTCGGTCCGTTATAAACGATCTATTAATCACCCATAAAACCTCACCAGAGATCTCTGGGTTAATTTAAAGCGTTGCAGAATGATTATTCTTAGCGAGGATGAACTGCGCCACGAATGGATAATACTAAAAAAAACCTCAGTTGAGAGTGAAGAAGAGTCGTGATGTAAAATAATGAATAGATTCTGAGATTTATGGGGTACGAAACTTGCATTTCCAGCCTAAGATGCCTCCTGAATGAGTCCAAATTTGAGAATTTCACCCGTTTGCTGCCACTAGACGCGCTCGTCCGTCAAGTGGGATTTTGTGCCTTGCAGCTCGACTCTATTCAGCCGTGTTGGACTCATATGTTAATTGCTCTTGCTTCTGACTAAAATGTGCATCTTCGTTGATCACGTATAGGCTACAAGTGTGTCCACTTGGTAGGACCCATTACGATGAGATAGGTTGCAATTTAAGCAACAAGTAATAAAAACAATAATGATGGCATGGAACAACGAAACTTTCACGGCGGAAGCGAATGTGTTTTAAGACACCATGAAGCGGAGCATAACCATATATCCTTGGGAAAAATTTAAAAAGTAAGAGTTTTTGAAAGAGCCGCGACGGTTCAGCCATCTCATGTGTGGTGTACCTACCTGCCTTACAAAGGGTGGACTGTTACACAGATGGAGCCTCCATAGTGTGCGCTACCGCCGCCCCACTGTTATGTACCCTGAAGAAAATCTTGACCTTATCTGTGCTGCTGAAGCTTGCGCTTGATGTAGCCGCCTGTGGTGCACGAACCAGTCCCCAGGTCGGCATGAAATTGTCTGGCTGCTCGAAACAACTCTGCGCTGCTGCTTTGAAGGTCGTCCGATATCGAAAAGCGGTGCAAATTGCATTGGAATTTTGATGTTTCACGCGACGTAAAAGAAGTGAATGTATGTGTGTTTCTGTAGGTCCTAAGTTATTTGTTAAGCTTTGTATGAATGTAATGTCCCTAGGATTTTATATCTGGTTGTTATTTCACAATGTTAATGGAAGTTCCGAGTTAGTTCCAGCAATTTTTTGTAAACTTTCTAATACGTCTTCCAATGTTCAAAGTTTCAGTGGTATTATTTCTCATTGGGTTTTAGTTTCTCAGAATTTTCTGGTATCTGTGAGTGTATTTTGAGTTAGTCGCTTAGTTTTTTGAGAATCGCATGGCGTCTGAACGGTATTTCAAGAAACGTTTGCCCTCGGAAAAAAATAATTCCCATTTGCAGTTGACCGCGCAGCCTGTGGGCATCCAGGCGGCGTTTCTTGATCCCTGCTGATTTTCATTCACGGGACCTTATTCTTAGCAGATTTCAATTACGGCTTCTCGAGTGCCATCGTCTTTAATCTTTAGTGATGGGAAGTCGCTCCCAGAGAGCATGGCTCGCGGCGGCCGACGGTCTGCCGCTAACTGTTCAGACTGCAGCTTGTGGCGCTTCTCTTCCGATGGCACTCCTCCTCGGCTTGGTCACTTGACTTAACCCTGTTCTACCGAGGAAAGTTCGACTGCACTCCGTTGGAACGCGTCAACAAGAAGTTTCAAGGCGTACTTTTAGCCAGAAGCTGAATTTTGTTTGGGGTCTTGGGTCCATTGAGGCGAAAGTTACAAGCGGGCTACACGTTGACTCAAAGATCGTGAAACGTTGATATCTATGGATATATTCGACATCAAGTAGTTTCTGGGTTAATTTTCTACAAGGGATGAGTACTCGATCTGTATGCAGCTCATTTCGATCTAGCCAAGTTTAAGGACTGCCTCATAATTAATTCCCTCTCGTCCTCACCAATCCCAGTGGACCAAAACTGCTTCCTTCACGATAAAATTTCTTGTCAGGCAATTGTTCTCAATATTTATTTAACATGCGTGGGGCTTGATTTTCCTCCTCCCTCACTCGTTTACAAAGCTTTGTTCAAAATGTTGTCTCGTCGCTCTTATTTTTTAAGTTCTAAATGTACTCGATGAAGGTCTCCGCTGTGAGCTCTCTGATAAATTCTTTACTTTTATTTTCTGGCCCTGTTTGAAGCTGCCCGTACTGAGAGAGGCAGGCTCGGCGGAATAGGAGCGTGCTTCAGTAATGTATGCTTAGATTTCGACGTTATGATTTAGGTCAATTTTGATTTTTTGACTCAGAATTTGTTTTTGTAACTGAGCACATTGCCAACTGCCCCCTGTACTGTGCAAGTATACATGCTATGTACATATCCTGTTGAAAATGCAAAACTTGAGAGCTGAAATGGCTTCCTAGGACCGTTGCTTCCCACTCGCTACATACTTTGAATCTGACAGTTAAATCTGCACGCCTGTAGGTGTTATAAATCTGCCCCAAACTGGACGCAGAAAATTCGACTGAAGGTGGGAATCTGAATCAACACCATTCTTATTTTCAAACCTGCTCCCTGCAGTAGGCGTCGAAGCTGGGCTTAAATAATTGTCGTTGATTTATATTCAGTACGCCAGGATTTTCCATGTATAAAATGTCGCGATCTTCATCAGGATATAACCTGTTCATCCTTTATCGCAGTTTGCTTTTGATTGCACCACTCCTACAATTCTTTTCCAGTTGTGAAGACGCTTCTCTTAATATATGTAGAGTGGCAAACTTGTAATGGATGAAGTTAGTCGATTAGGGCTTTCGTTTCTCTATCTCCGTAATAAAAGTACCTAATATTATCCCTGAGCCTACATTTATTAAGTTCAATTTGTCTAATTAACGCTTTCAATTTTTAACTTAAAAAGATATTGTTCCTTGAAAGTGAATGTTGTTGAACTCCATGTTAACACTGCTAATTAAACATTTTATTTTTTGTCTATCAGCAGGTGCAGCCTAGGGGCGCACTGTTAGGTTACCTCAGCTATAGCTAGGCCTTCAGGACTTATATCTTTCGTGTACACTTTACTTCTTTTCATTTTCACGCCTGCTTCCCTGATAATACTTGACTTCCTCTTCTTTCTTAACTTTATGTTTCTATGCGCAGGGAATCTTGTGTATGAACACACCTGTGCATAGATTCCAAATTTTTTAAAGTTCATACTAAACGTTCCCTTCTTTTTGCTCTCTTGAGATGGCCTTTGGTGTGGCTAGGGGGCTTCAAATAAACTAACTAATAAATAAATCTCCAGGTGCAAAGTCTCTTAATATCGTGAGGCTCAACTAGAGGTTTTGGTTGTTAGTTGCAATCGCTTATTCAGGTTTGCTGACGTAACTTTGTCCGGTGACGACGCCCACACCAGTTGCTGTTATATAATTTCCCAACGATGTCGGTAAAGATGCATTTCGATGTAAATGTCTTTGCTACTGATATTAAGAATATCACCAATTTTTAAGCTTTACTTTTCATACCCCGTTCTTTAATTTTTAACCATCTTTGATATTGGCTTTCACTGCAGTCGGAAATATTCAAATATTCATCGATGCATGTTTTCGTTATTGAACTAGTCAAAATGTACCTGCATCTCATCATGTACTGATTAGCCCCCTTTGAATCGTCCTTCCATGTATCGATTTAAAGTAACATTATTGTCGATGTGAGCTCGAACATTTATCTGCTATTAAGTACTGCGTACTTATACGATATCGTAATAGAAGCTTCTCAGCCTGATGTGAGCAGAGAGTTCTTCCCGGCAGCTCTCCTCGACCAAATGGATATGCTCTCCTCTTCATTTTGTTTTAATTTCTGCCTTCGTTATTATTTCTTGGGAGCATACCTATTTGCAATGCAAATTGAAGATCTGTAAGCGGTGCTAGTTTTTGTGTGGTGAGAACCTCCATTCGTCCTGTCGCTGCATCACAATCAGTCCTGTGCTGTCTCTATCGTTCTCCTGATTGCCGGCCACGAGTCAGTGGATGTACCCTCGATGTCTAACGTGGATTAGACGCCCTCAACGCGGTCTTTAGAATCGCTTACCGTGATGAACGAGGTGAGTGGTCGATATTATTGAAATTAATTGTGTTTAATAATGCATTGACTCAACGTTACTCAGCGCGCTTGAATTGACTGCCGTAGATGGGCCAGGAAGGGAATTGATGAGGATAAGGGGAACAAGTTTACACTGTAGCATAAATACGTTCCTAGGCTCACATAGTTCCACTTCTGAAGATTAGGTTAAATGCTTGTTTAATCGATGCGTAAGTTTATTTATAACTAGTTTATGTCTAAATTCAATTGAGTGGCTGTCATTATGCAACTACGTATTACCTTTTTAAGTTACCGTTGCGTTCTACTAAAATGGTCTCACGTACAAAAATACTACTGCTATTTTTGGTCCCCCCTTAATATTTGATGCGTGGGATTTCCTCTCGTAACTGGGATATTGAATTTTTCATTTCTGAGGGTAAGGTCGTTTGGACGTTTTTTATAAATATAGGATAAGTGAATGGGAAGCTGATGCTTTGGGAATTCATTGTCCTTTGGTATCTCATTGTCTTTTGGTATCTCATTGTCCTTTGGTAATTTCACAGGATGCCTGTTAAGGTTGAGGCATCATTGCTAATGAAGCGTTTTCTATATCGACACCCATTCATTTTTCGTTAGCTTTTGAAATAGTTTGTTTCTACCTTCTTGAAGGTTCCCTGGAAGATCATTGAAGTACAGTTAGTTTCTCTCTTAAAAAATCATCAGCGGTAAAACTTTGCAGCAAGTAAAACATAATATATGTTATATATTTTTTTATTTTACATATTAAAGGTATCTATTAGTCGACACTATATTTAACTAATAAGTAATGGACTGTTTTCATTGTTGTCGTTATGTATGTTCTTAATTACCATTTCTTCATTTTTCGTACTCAAATTCTTTTTCTTTTCCTTCTCTGTATTTATGAGCCTCGAACATGTTCCTTATTTTCATTTTGAAATTCCATCTATCTTTTGAACGACTCCCACATAAATAGCCTTACTTATTCACCTTCCGTACGCATCTTGCAAAAAATGTGCCCATCAATCCAGCTCGCAACGAACATGCCCATTTATCATGCATGGATGTTAGAATGCACTTGATTTTAATGGACAACCCGGGGTGGTCATCAGGGCAGAGATGCGCGTGTACAGCGAGACCGACTGTCCGTCCCGCTGCATTTCGGACCTGGAGGGCAAAGGCATCCATGCCATAGAAATGACTCGACTTGGAGTGCCATGATGCGCTGAAGGAAGGCTGGACGCGCAACCCTTTCCATATTGAATTTATTTGTATATCGGTTCCCGTAGTAAACTATTCTTTGTATTTTATTTCGTGTTTGTGGGTTTACATGAATGTTTGATTGAAGAAGTATCAAGTGGTTATCTGTTTCTGGTGCTTGACCTGGCATATACGTTACTAGGTCTAAATAGGTGAATTTAAGCCCTTTAATTTACAATTGGACTGCGACGTGTGACGTACAATTCTATGTACAGTTCTATGTATATGGTACACGCGATCATCTAATCGAACTCAACCAAAGGAGTTAAGTATATGAATATCAAATATTAAGTTATCATGAAATTGTGTTCATTGCTCGAATATGCTCGTATAAATTAGGGGGAAAATTAATAGGACGACCAAATAAGTGCGGACAAAATTGTTCATTTTTGAATTTACGACGGAGATAATTGTCAACATGAAATATTTTCGGTATGCAAGATCGCGATCAAAGTGTTAAAGTAACGTAACAGTTAAATTTCGAGTGATTTAAGAGTCACACCGGTGCGTAAAGGGGAATTGAGAAAACGAAATAGTGTTTATTCTATGAACGATTCAAGGCAAATAATAGCGTTCGTTGACGTGGAATCACATGTACGAGAAAAGACGTTTCATAAATACGAGTAGGTTTGTACTGAGGGTAACCTCTTCCGCATTCAACTTCGAATATAGTTTCTAGTGATACTTACGTATAATTTTAGGGAAAAGGTGATGTGAAATTATTGTGAAAAAAATTTGTTTTTTCCGTGCAAGTGTGTTAGGAAATTATTATTAAGAACCCATGGAATGGAGCTTGTAGAGTGTGTAGTACCTGGTCGAATATTCATCCCACAATACTTCGAATCAAGCTATTGCTATTAAACAATTATTTTCCAAATTCTGTAGCTGATGATGAAATTAATAGATTTCTTAATCAGATTCTTAAAAATGTCAATATCAATAGGTTCAATTCCCGCTATATCTGTATATTTGAAAAAAATTAATTTTATCCTAATTATGAAAGTGATGAACGAGTTTTCACAAACATTATAAAATCTTTTGTGAAACCCATTGATAGCGGTACAATAATGAAAATCTGTTTGCATTATCAAAACCGTGAAATCAGAGATGTCCTTTTGAAGAATAATATTTCTAGAGCAGTGGTCATTAGGCTAGAGGGAGCCGATGTGGTGTACCAGTTGTAGCGCGGGAGACAGCGAATCTCTTAGTAACTGCAGTAACTGCTGCTTTGGCTTCGCTGGAATGACGCTCAAGTAACGCTTAAATGCAAATAAAGGCCAGGGCTCTATTTACAATCATTTTCGTACTCACTGTAGTTGTAAGTCCTCTAGTGATGACCTGTATCCTAATAGGAACATTTAAAAAGTTGACGAGAAAACAATTATCCGAATTGTTGAAGCTTTGCATATTTATAAACTGAAACCGTCTTTTAATGAAAACACTGTTGACTTTTTCTGATCCTAAATTATTCAGTAGAAATTGGCCTTACTTTATGGCCGCATCTGTCGCGACACTTCATTTGGTCTCGAATCTTGTGTGCAATGAACATGTAATTTGTAGTGCAATAAACTGAAGAAATTTTAAGACAGAAGTTGTGAACTGTATAACTTACGCATTGTAAGAATGTACTCATTTTTTTCGTGATGTTGTTAGTCCCAATTTCCATTTTAGTTTTGTATTTTTGAATCTTATTAAAAGGGATTTCGAGTGTATCTTTCAGCCTGAAGATGTTGTACGAATCATTGAAACGTTGCAGTTTATGAATAAACAAATAGTAGTTCTTAGTTAAAAGGAAACTATTTAAGTGTTCAACACGCAGTGAATTGGAACAATGCAAAAAAAATTATTGTGCGCGTGGGTTAGTTTGAAAATTGATTTAGTGCCTGCTCTAGTGCATCAAGTCATTCAATAAAACGGGCCGAAATCTTCCGAAGTGACCGCAGCAAGAAAAGACTATCTCTGGATAAAGTATGTCAGTATACAACTATTCAATATGATACAAAGCCATTTGAAAGGATTGTGTTTCATTAAATTAAAATTTCAACTATTTGTGTTTCTGGTCATAACAAAACCCGCGCTTGAAGGGCTATTCCCTTTATGTATGGTCGATCAATGGTATGAAATTCTGGGTTTTGTAACATGTAACTCATGTAACTTAGAAGTCTATAGGTATGCTTTATTTAGAAGCATTTGCATTTGAGCAATGTGGGACTTGAACGCTCTTTCGCATGACGCAATTTGCTGCATCCAGTGAATAGAGACGAGGCACATGAAGTTCTTTCAGAGGTTATCGCCAGGTGTCGCGGTATTGAATAACTCAGACTTCATTGTTTGCTACGTACGTCGCTCACAGAACTTATTGAGCTCGTCGCACACCGATTTGTCGAGTAGAATATATATGTAGGATTTTATGTGCGCATCTCATTTGGAACAATATATCTCGTATAAAATCATTTGTTAATGAATAATTAAGCAATGAGATAGAAATTAGGTTCTTGGTGATACAGTTTCAATTGAGCTGAATACAGTTTGCTCGTCAGTATTTAGAAGTGCCAATGCATCGATGTCGAATGTTGATGTTAGCATGTTACGTTCTTGATTTGGGTCTCCAACTGAATGCCGATCGAGCTTTCGTATTGTATTTGTTCGACTGTATCAGAATTATTTGTTCCTCGATGTCGGTCCCAGACCCCACGTTTGAACATCGCGCGCAGAAGACCTGTTATAGGGTTTGAAATACCTTGCTCGTTCTGCCGGGTTGGGGATAGAGGTTGTAGAATGGCATTCCCTGTCTCAACGGTAACACTGCCTGGGGTACCGTTTATTTCTCTCTCGCTTTAGTTTCTTGTGAGCTAAAAGTAAATGAAGCCTAGACTCAACACACTTGATTGACAGAGACGCTAACTCGTTCATCCTTGCATTCATATTAAGTAGTAGTCTTTTCACTAAGGCTCGACCTGAATAGGTCTTTGAAGTTCTGCCGTGACGAGTGTGTTTACCATCTCATTTGCATAAATTCTACGGTAAACAGCGAGGAATTCATTTTCAGCTTGTGAATTTATTCGTTCTTAATGAAATTTTAACTGGCGTATCTTTATGGAATCATAGGTACGATGGGAACGAGCTCGTCCTGGCTTTGTAATCTATAATCCACAATTTGTCTGTACAGTTTCTGTTTGATCCCGCCAGTTGTACGGCATTTCCCTTTGATGCTTCAAAAGTGAGTTAGGGAAGATGGAATTCAATTTCATACCCTTCACCTCAATGGTGACATTTTTTTATTATGTTAATTTTAAAATTTTACGCATTTACTTATCTTAAATTTTAACTTTATTATATCAACACTAGTGAATACATTGCTATTATTTCTAGAGACATACTCCCAGTATCGCTATTAATGGCATTCCAATATTTTCTCAACCTGACAACGAATCTTTTTAGTGCGTCCGTACTTCGACGACTGTGCGAACTGATGGAAAATCCTGGCCAGTCGCAGCGATTCGCAATGCACTTTGATATATGTTACGTATGAATTTCTCTGGAAGTTACCGACTGAGCTCTGCATAACATACTTAAAAATGTCGAAATATTTCCATCAGAGCAACCACATCCTCGTGTGAGGGAACTTTTAGGTGACTGCTTTGTACAAGGTGACACACGAAGAGCTTGTCGAAAGTTTATTATAGTTTTCGAGTAACTATGATACAAAAGAGTAACACAGACAACTCAAAAGTTGTGTTGTTCATTTCTATTTCGGAGCAAAGGTACCTCATATGTTTCAAAACTTTCGACCAGTTTTATACCCTCAGCAGAAGAAACCCTGAATACGAAAAGTATGCGAAAGTTTCACGCGCAAGGTGGTGAACCACTAAAATGTTTTCTGGTTTGTATCGCAATTCAGCACAGAATCTATAAAACCCTATCTGTAGGTTATCGTTATGGTATTGATTTTTCCCCTGTATTATTATGCCTGAAGGCACCTTGCCATTTCACTTAATTGCATTAAATTAGTAGAAGCACGTAGTATTATTTCATTTCGGTGTTTCTTGTTGACAATGTTGATTCTGAATGAATCTCTCCTCATTACTTACTTGAAATTCAAGTCATAATTAGCGTGAATTGCATGCTGATATCCTTGCTTCCNGATCCCATTTATTTGAGATTTGGGCGGCCCTCGATTTATTTTGATCATATTTACGTTCAAATATGCACTACGTATGTATTTAGTGCATATTAAATGTTTCTGAAAATTTCACTCGCAGCGCAATCATTCGTTTTCATATGTACCCGCAGTTTTGGTTCTGCTCGTAATTTTTTGGTACATTGGTTTGAAACTTGTAGCCTAATACCGTTTTAGATATTAGTATGTTATTATGAGCAGTATGCGTCCTACTTGAATTTTTACTTGTTATTCAGTTATTAGTTTTTCTGTGGATTTAGTGGTGAAGGACTGTAAGTTTAAAATATGAACGAGATTCAATTATTTCTTGAGGCTATCCTAGAAGTCGTTTTCTTCTTTAAGAGAAAATAACGAAAACGGAATGTGTATTTTGCCTCAATGAAAGTATATCAGTGAGTTCACATCTAAAACTTTAATTATACGCCTTCTGTTCTACGCAGTTCCCCTTTAAGAAAGTTTCATAAAAATGCCCTAGTAATTAACTGTATTCATAAATAGGCTTGTCTTGAAATCAAAACCCCTTAAAACAACAAAAAGGAATAAATTTAGTATAATTTGATATCATCGGATTTAGATTGCACTGAATTTTTCACTTCCTTTTAATTTTTCCTTTTCTTTCTGTACAACACCCACGTTGTATGTCACTCTCATGACATCGACACCTTAGTTTTTCTAAAATATGAACAGTTCACAAATGCAAATACCGTATTTCTGCGCAATATTAAGTTCAAGTGCACAACTTTCAATCCCACAATGTCGTCTAAAATTAGGGAACAAATTGAAAGGTTCAAAGCCTGAAGACAAACTCGGTCAATTTTTCTAATATCTTTTGAATGTAGGCATGTTAACGATTAGCATTGTCGTGATTTTCAGGTTAATTGATACAATGTATTGAAAGAAATATGCAATTTGCTAAGTCTCAATTGTCCAAAATTAAAGAACATTAGTGGAAATAATTCTGGTGCTCTCAAATGATTCATGTTTCTGACGCGCGAACGGCAAAATAGAGAAAATAGAGGTTGTTTTTCATCATTTTAGCAGTTATCTTATTAGCAAAACGCTCTAGAGTCTAGACAAACATAGTTGTTAAATTTGAAATTGTAAAATTCCGCTGCTGAAATCAGACCGTTAAACATGTTTCTGGACTTCCAATAGTTTTTGGCCGATTTTTGAAACTTTACAACGTTACTGGTTGACTTACTACCGGGAAGAAGTTGGGCAGACCAAGAAAAACTACTGAGGATGAGAATATTTTTCCATACATCGTCTTCCTCACAAGGACCGTTTACTCACTGCAGTACACGTTTTTACGCAAATGTATGATGAAATATCTGATTTTCGACAGATTGTATTTGAGATGTTTACGTGAAATACGCTTTTAAACCAGAAGCCTACGGAAAAGCCGATGATAAATAAGAAAATCAAGATACTCGTAGCAAGATACCTTCCGCGATCAAGCATGTCAGTTGGTCTAAACTGCAAAGAATTTGTTGGGGCCAGTATTTTTTAGAGATGTATCTAAATGTAATGTATCTAGTAGCAATTGAAAGCAGTTTGTAAGAATCGGTGTGAGTTCCTAGTCCAGCTGGGTCAGTATAAGTCAATTTCCGGGGAATTAGCATCATGGTCTTTGGTTGGATTTGAGAATTGAGTACTATACATTATTACGTTTAAATTCAAGAGTTGATGGTTTAATTAATAAAAGTTTGCTGGAACAACGTCCTGTGCCAGTGTTGCAAATTTCTGGAGTTGACATTCCTGTGTTTATACAGGACAACGCTTTTTGCCATAGGTCAAGAAGGATAAAAAAATTGTAGGTTACGACCTGGTCACTCCAACGTCCCGACGTGAATTCCATAGGGAATTCAGGGAAGACATTGGGGTAGAATGTCGTGTCTAGCAATTCAGCTATTGTGGAGGATTCATAGATAAAATTGCTGGATAAATAATTATCACGGCTGCCTAATAATAAAATTTAGTGTAATCTTGCGGCAGAAGAGTCGCTGCCGGGATCCAAAATAATGTCGATGTATAAAATGGTTTAAAATTCTTATTTGTCATCATTGGCTCATTTACTTTCTTCTTGTTTCATGAATTGATTTGTTACTTAATTTTGGACACTTAAATAAGGAAACTGCTCATTTTTTCCATATATTGTTTCAATTACCCTAAAAAGTCACGGCAATCTTTATCTTCTATATACCTACATTCAGTGGAAGTTTTTAAAAAATTTGTTCATGAGCGGTTTTGAACTTTTAAATTGTTCCCTGATATGGATCGTTACTGAGAATTCGATTTTTTCGGTAACTTCTATCCCGTGTATTTCTGTAGATACGTAGGGGTAGTTCGGGCGTTTGTTCTGGCTGACTTTCGTTAATTAATTGTAAGGATATATCATTGAACACTAAAAATACTGGATCATTGAAGTGATTTATTTTAAAATTTAGCTTTGATGAATATAATGGTTTCACGCCTGTCCTAGTTTGTTATAATTTTAAATTCATGGCGCCAGAAATAAGCAGAAATTAATAACTCTCAAGTACTTTTTTATAATTTTTCTTGTCCATAAGGTATGTTGCTAGGTAGGTAGGGAGGTAGGTAAAGTCAAGGTTTAATTTTCCTTTAGTTGGGCGGAGGGAACATCATTGAGCGAATTTCGAAGGGTGTCAAATTGCCACCTTCTAGTCGAGCCATTGTTCAGTGGCATTGTATTTTAATTTCCGAATTATTATTTTATTCGAGCTTTGATTAAGTGACAGTAATTGTTACCGATGATCACAATCTCAGTTTCCAATGTGAATTTTCATAAACTTGGTTAACTTGCGTGAAACTTAATGCGTTAGTAAATATGTACGAGCCCATTAAATCGTGTCTTTTGATTTATTGCTTAACAAGCTAGCGTACAGCCTCTACTTAACTCGTCTTTCTTCCATTTAAAATCTTCACTTTTTACTCCACGAGTCGCAAATTTCTCAGTTGTACTGTCTGAAATCTCTCTTCTTGTAAGTTTATGAATTTGATTGGAGTCTCTTTCTACCTTGTGTTCTAACTTAATGAAGGTTCATCTGCATTTATGTGCCTGAGCTGCAATACTTCGTGGTGCTGAACACTTCTACTTGTTACTTATTATCTGCCCCGAATCTTCTAGTTCCACTTGTTACTTATTATCTGCCCCGAATCTTCTGGTTCCCACTAATTGAAGTTTATGGCATGTGGCGTTCTTAATGCCTCTACCGCTACTTCACCGCTTTTTGTGTTATCAGGTGCATGGTAGCACACCGATTCAATTTGTCAAGACTCTCTGTTTCCTCACACCACTTAAGTTCCATCGTCGTTTGAAATGTCCAAGACCTTCTATTTTTGTGTCATTTGGGATGCGCCTCGAATTGATTTTCTAAGGCTCTCTGTTTTTACCCCTCTTGTATCACACGCTCATTTTACCTCAAACCCTCTGATTTTTACACTACTTGTATTGTACCGTCATCGTGACTTAAGTCATGTTTTTTGTTTCTCTTGTTATTCACCGTCAATCCAACTAGTACCTTTTTTGCATCAGTTGTTGTGCATCCTCGTTGGAAGTAGGACTTTCTGTTTCTAACCCCGTGCTATTGGCTGACGGAATCATCATGTCTCAGACGTTCTATTTCTCACGCTACTTGGCCCCTCAGGGAGCACAGCATAGTCAATAGGGTTAAGTTTGTCTATTGTATGCTATGGGGACTGGCGTCCTCAGGCTGGTTCTGTTAGGTTACCTCAGTTGTAGATATGCCTTACAGACTTTAATCTTTCGTGCCCTCTTTATTTCTTCCGATTTTCAAACCTTGTTTGCTATATATTCTTTATCTTTTCTTTCTCTCAATTCTTGAGTTACCGTTTCCAAGCGCAGGGGATCGCATGTGGGAACACACCTACTGCATAGACTCCTCGTTCGCTTTCATCCCCATTGAATGGCCTTCGCTCTCTTTGGATCACATTTTAATTGTACAGGGAGCTGAAACTAACTGATAAAATAGTCTTATCTTGCACTGCTTGGATAGAAACCTCACCTCAAACCGTGTGGGGCCGTCTGTTTTTCGTGCCACATTTCAACATCTCCCTCGCGTGATGTTATAAGACCCTCCATGCTCGCTGCAACGGGACCGAATGCAGCCATCGCTCCCATACGCACAATATCTCGCATCCCACCTCGGGGACTCGAGCACCATCAATATCGAGCCAGCCCGCTGAGTTCATTCCATGTGTCATGTGTTGTTGATGGTGCCGTGCTAGCTATGCATTCCTGAACAGTTGCCAGCCTACATTACTCTTCGCTAATATGCTTTGCATGGCCAGAGGGCTGATTTTCATCAGCTGGATTCGGTTGCGAGGCTTTAGTTTCGTAAATGCACAAATTTCCATGTTTCCACTGAGAGTGTCTGGAGATTACATATCATAAGCACGTGAAATTTTGATGTCACTCGTATTGACAAGTTGTATCTTACGTGAATTTATTTGCAAACTTGAAAGACTCGTTCTTTTGGAAAAGTAACTTAGGTTACTCTATACTTTCGTTTCTGTGTTATTCCTCGAAGAATGTGTGTGTGTATATATATATATATTTATAAATACGGATAATGTGCTGCTTGGAGATCGCTTGATGTAGGCATATGAAAACCTTATTGGAGGCTGTGGAACAGGACTAACTTTGCGTGTTACATTAGTCACGTGTTACTAAATTTTTGTAGTAGACCCTTCTTGCAGTAATTCAGAGGGCAGTAATAGCCGTTTGAAAATACTACAACTATTTCATGTACGGCTGCTAAATCAGCTCAACTGGCTTGTTGTTAATTGAATTTAGTTCAGTGCTGGACTATTTTTCGTTAATTGTATCATCACTTTGAGTAAAGTTGTGGCTTGACTTTCCATGAATGCTATTCAATTTTGGTATGCGGTTGGAATTACAGTCCTTTCAGATATGTTTCCATATCATATTCACGATGTTTTAGTAATTCAGATTTCCGATGTGGGTGTTGTAGTCTAAAATTATAATATTTTGTATGGGTGCAGTCGTTCATTCCAAGACGAAACATTGAAAAACGTTCTCCAATTCCATGCAGCGCAGAAAAACAGCCTCAGCAGCTTGTCAGTTTCTTATTATCTTCAAAATTTCAAGCTGGAAAAGTACACCGGATTATATTTTGATGGCAGTCAACCTTTGGGTTCTAAAAGAGTTTCGTTCGTGTGTGAACTCCCCCTCCCCACCCCCTCCAAGTTATGAACAAGGGGACCACTTCTTCCAGCCCCTCGAGAAAGAGTAATGAATCTCTCATGCCGCTCTTGTTTCATTAAGTTCACTGCAGCTGAAAAAGATGAATGCCTTTTCTTTGAGAAGGCAACTTGGAATGCCGTGAATGTTTTCCTTGGAATCTAGCTACCTTTGATCGATGAAAGAAAAAGAACTACGTTCTTCCAGTTTATGTCGCAATGGAAAAATTGGTAAATTTTTATACTTAAAATTTTGTACTCGTTCTAATGCTACTCAGTTTAAAAGACGTGGATATTGTCTCAGTCGTTTCATGACTCAGGTGAGGATCGACTTTCTACAGGAAATATTCTGTTCAAATCAAGATGAAACTTTTTGCGTTTACTCATTGCTTTTGTAGGAAATTGGAACATTTAAAACTTATTAAATTTGGCACCAATGTGTGACATTTTTAGCGGAAAATAAATGTTATTTGAAGAAATTTTGAGTCGTGTTTTTTTATTTTTTGTATATGGTTGGATATTGGAGATATTTCAGTTCCATAACTGTAGTACTCTTAATTATAGCAATATTTTCCCTCTGTAACTATTATAAATCACTAGCTAGGCTTCAACTTGACAACGGACCTTCAAAAATTCCTTAAAAAAAATCCCATAATGGAAAGTGACGATGTATCAGATCTCTCTACTAGATGTTATTTTCCCTTGGAATTTACATATTCGATATCACAATTCTCAATATTTTTCCCTTTATCTTCATTCTCTTTTGTACAAGTTTATTACTCTGGTTAACAAATAACCAGAAATCGGAAAAAAATGATGTGAACAGAATAACCTACTATACTGTTTGGAGTTGTTACCGATAGGGATTTCGTGGACACTATCATTTTCAGGATCTAATTATAAAGCAAATGATTTTCACTAAATTTCAATCGAGCTTCACTTCAACTTTAGTAAGGAGCCTATGGCTGACCACTCGACTTGTCTCAAGTTTCATGCCGCCGAGCTAATTTCTGGTCCATGATGGAAATTCGTTCAGTGGACTTGGGAAATATTTCACGGGGGTGCGCTTTTGGGGTCTCAAGTTTCCCCTGAGGTCGGCGTGGCGTGCATCATGCCGAGGGAACTTTGCTGACTGCGCGTAAACTTGAACCTTATTACCATTCTGTGCTATTTTGATGCTTTTTCTTTGCCCTCACTTTCACGTTGGCGTTAGAGTTATGGAGGTCGAGGGCTTGAGACGCCCCTTTTATTTTGTGCTTAGTTAAACATCCCGGCCTAATACATCACGAAGTGAAGCCATGCTCGAGTTAGCTGTGGGAGAAATTCTGCGTTCATTCATCGTTGTGATGCTTGTGAGTACAATTTGAAACGAAAAATACTTTAATTCTTTGTCAGCGAATTAATTCGACTTTCTTATACGTCTTAGCTACGAGAAAATATTAAATGAAATAGTTGGAAGTTATTTCGATCCCAAAGGCTGGTTAAGACTCCGTTTTCTCCCTCAACTTCCCTGGAGTCTCCTGGTGAGTGGTGCACTATAGCGGCTTACAAATGACTTCTTTGGAACCTTTGCTCTTTTTGTTGAGTTTGCCAGCCTCTTTGCGCTAACATGTTTGTTCACTTCATTATTCTCTCTTTTGCTGCATAATTTATGTTGCCAGGAACACAGGATAGGTGTTAATCTACTTTCAATTATGAATGAACCTGGGTGTGTTCTGGTGAGGCTGTCTGCTGTCGAAGATAGCGCATTGTTTTACAAGTTTAGTTAAAAATTATAGGTTGTCGTAGTTTGAAGAAATGTTCAATATGCTTTACTTTCTATGAATGCACGCCTGTCGTGAGTATTTAGACTTTTATCTCTGTCACACTGAACAACTGCACTTCACCATTTTTTTTCTCGATGCAACTATTCTTTCTACAGTCTTAAGTCGTATGGCCATCATTTGAGACGCTCTCTGGGGGATTTCCTATCACGATGCATCCCACAACATGTCCTTTGTCAAAGACAGCTTTGTTTTATAGGCGTTTTCCTCTGGGTTATTCATGCTCGTTGTCGTATCAAGAGCTGGTGTAGTTATGGTTCCCAGTGGCACTGAACACAGCCATTGTTACCATATTCTTTTTTCAAATTTACTATGAGGAAACCTGTAAAAAATTGTTTAAATACATCTACATTTTGCAGGAACGCAACAGACTTATTGACCGGGTAGTGTAGATACGTGATTATATTGATAGTGTGATGGTTATTTTGGGAATAAATTCACTACTTTGTAACATTACGATGGTTGAATTCAGTAATTTGACATCGCATTTTTTGTACAATAATTGCACACCATATGGAGCGTGTCGAACTCTTATTTGATCATTCGAATAATTTAATACTTTTTCATGTTTATCAGCCCCTTTAATGCAGCAATTACCCTCATTTATTATGCCAGTATTGTCCAACTTTGGCTTCATATTCTTCCTAAGATCCCCTTAAAGTTTAGGTAATGTAGAAGCGAACGGCTTTTTAATGCCAAGATGCATCGCGTGATGAGGAAGTTTAGTGGAAGAACTGCTCGCGAGGGCCACTTCAGAAGGCTACCTAGGATGAATAAAAAAAAAATCGTATGCTTCCCTAGCCAATGATCCTAGTCACCTTCGACTAGCAGTCACATAAGATAACATCAGATAATCTGAATCTTATGTTTATCCTTCGAGCGTATTTTATTTTACTCTTTGATCACGATCTAAGTGAACACGAAACATATCATATTTTGTAAGATTATTCCCCGTCAAATCCTATAGTGAGGTAAATTCAACATGTTTGTTGACTTCTATAAACACTTGGTAATATCGACTGCCGTAGATATGCAATTCAATAGGTTATAGTGACAGCCCGAAAATCTGCTAATTTTCGTCAAACTCGTTGGTGGCCGAAACTGAATACGATTTTACCATCCAAATGGGATGCAGTATAGCAACGGCAAAGAGCCGAGTTGCCTCTTCTTAGGTCGGATGATGAAAAACCAAATGAATTAGCTTACTCATTTCGTGTATTTCAAGTGGTTTTCCCTGGTATAAATCAATGATTAATTTGTCAGTATTTGATAGCTAGGAAGGGGCTCCTACTTCTTCTGGTACGTTATCACCAAAATTGAATATTAATAATTCACTCATCTTATCTGTGGCGCACTGGTTAACGTGGTTGCCTCACAACTAGGAAGTAAGGGTGCGACTCCCGGTTCGGGCACTAAATTTCACCTAACTACCGAGTGCTTCCCTTGGTAAAAGAAGCTTGAACCTTTCATTCCTCGCATCCCTCATGCATCAGTAATTGTAAAGCATTGAAAATCAAAATGTAAACTTGTTGGAATTAATGAGGACATTTATCGATCGGCCAGCAAATTTAAAATCACAATTAAATTTTTAATATCATGTGCATTTGAAATTTTAAGGTTGTAGTCTTTCTGTTCGGAAATTGGACTTCTAACACGCATTGAATGTGTCTTTTTCATGATTATGCGCTCTTTTCTTTCTCCCAGATTTGTCTGTTCAGCGAATTTGCACCCGTGCTTAAAATATTGGAGAAAATTCATCTGTTTGTATATTTTGAATAAGACATCCCAAGAAAAAATTGCTTTTCGTTTTCTAACGAAGCTACTCAAACGTAGAAAACTCTTTAATTGTAACGGGGGCTAATTTATAATTTTATAAGACACTTTCTTCACTTTTCCTCGTACCTTGATCTTCACTCATTTCATTAAAACAGGTATACAGTCAACCGAATTCACATTTACCTCGTGCAATACTGAAATTGACACTGCGAAGGTTTTTTGATGCTAGTGCATATGAGCATATTACCCATCATTTAAACTACTGATTCGAGGTCACTCTTTGAAAATAACATGATGTAAGGAAAATCAAGGTAAACGATGCGATTCCAGAATTGTGGAAAGTCCGGTTTATTATGTTGAAACGGACGTTCTAATGACTATGAGCGTGATTGTTTTCGTTCTGTACACCTTTTTCTTCTGCAGAGTAGGAGAAACTAATGGTAGTGATGGTGATCACAGAACAGAGGTAGTAATAGTAATACTATTTGTCCTTCGATTTGGCATTCCCTCGCATTCCAAGTTCGATTCTATCGATTGTCTGTTGTCCAAATGTTGCACGGGACTTCGGTAGAAAAACGAGTATAGGCCACTTGGTGTACTTCTGTAGCCGTATTTTACTGCATTATTTTCCTGTATTGTCCTCTCCGAAGCATCGAAGGCACAGTGGTCTCCTGATACATTCAGAGTTGTACCGTGTTCATATAATGTTGTCATATTGTATTTTTTCGAAATTTTAGAATGTCGCTGCATGGGGGACCTCACTGAACAGCAGTATGAATTGATTGAAAACTGAATGGTAAGTTCAGTTCATCTATCGATATTTTGATGATCGACATAACTGTTTCCTTGCAATTTTGTAGATGCAAGTTATGCCAGTATAATCGTCTCTCAGCTCCATCCAGTACCGACTATTCGGACGCTATGTCTGCGCTTGGGCTGCTAAAATTTTAGATAATTTTAGGTAATTATACATGGTCAGACAGCAAAGTTAGATTGGGATTTTTTGCTAATCAAAAATGAAAGGCTTTGCTAAAAATATTGAAAGCTTTTTTGTTCAGCCGCTCCTTGTTTCGCACCGTCATTGTCGCTGCGTGAAGGGTTAATTGGCAGAATTTTTGCACATAAACTATTGTGTCATGCAAAACTTTGGGTTTCACTTATTTCTTTAGTTTTTTTGTGAGCATTTTTATGGTCTAAATTTGCAAGAAATAGAAGTACGAAGTTTCATGAACTATTTAATTCGATACCATTGTCTTAGTCTCGTATTAAATAAAAAATAATTCATTCATGCCATGTCTTCACAAAACGACCCGTTTTTACGAAATTTTGAATTCGTTAACTACTGCGCTTGATGGCGTATTGAAATAAATTCAATACTTTTATGTAATTAGTGCTCTTTAACATAGCATTTCATGTACATCCAGCTGACTTTGAGAAGCTTGTTTCATTTCGCTTACTGCAACGTAATCGGATTAACTCGCCAGTTCGGTTACCAGAAATCTGCATCCTGAATCACGAATTTCGTGCAGTTCTGCTGGCCCCGCGCCAATATTACTTACCTGACACCAGCTGCGCTTCACCAGCTGTCCCATGTTCCTTAATTTAACTAAGGCATTTAGTCAGAAGGCGTCGCTGCAGAATATTCTATTACTGCTACCGTGCAAACCTGCTCTGTTCAAGAACACGGCACTTCCTCCCTCACTGTACGCTATGTATTAACTTTGTATATTTTGTATGATTCCATGTCATTCTATCGCGTCTATGTTTCTATTTGATTTTTCGCAGTCGAAATGGTTTGTACATAGCGTATGCGAGTACCTGTAAGAGTATAGTTCATCGGTATCATCCTCGCGGATGTAATAGTTGCAAGCTAGTATTTATGTATATTTTTGGAAAGTATTGAACGTCTTGGTGATTACATTTTCGAGAATTTTATTTTTAGAGAACGGAGTACATTCTCTTGATGACGGCGAGAACATATTTCGTCGAGAGCTCAGCCCCTCAAAAGATTGTCTTCGATTGAACCCAAAAAGAAAATTCTCGAAAAATTATTTATGTCTAATTTTTCTAACACTTTTCACGTGCCACCACAGAAAACATTTCTGTAATCGGTGCAGACCTGCGGCTCTGTCGCAGATGGGATGCTATGTATCGTATCGTAAATCAATTAATCTAAAGAAAGCTAAAACCTATTATTTAATAGATTACGACGTGATGGTATTGTGGTTAACATAGTTTGTTTATGAATAGTTAGTTAACTTCAAAGGGCTCAACGAGGAGCAGCTTCACTGAAAAAGTTCATTCATTTTAAGAATAAACCATGGTACAGCAAGTTATTTATGTTGAGACCCGTATACTGGCAGATAGATCGTAATTATAATATTTAGAGACGATGTATACATTCCCGTGGACGCCTTGCTCATCGTAACCGAAGGATTTCAGACCTTCAGCTCACCGTTTTTTTTATCTCTATTTGAAGCAGAATAAATTACTTGGGGTCAATTAATCTTTCCCTTAATTCAGTGAATGGCAATAGTGCCGTGGAGCATTTTCTGTTCAATTACGGTGCAAATATACAAAGAGAAAAATTGAGTTTTCTAATTACTAGATAAACGGCGTGCGTGAAGCGCAATTTTTCAGCGAAAATCGTGTCAAATACATTGCGAACTGGTACGGAAGAATTTTGAAATTGTGTTATAAACCACCGGTTATATTAACTCGCTCTTATTTGCTAGACTCAAATGAGTAAACTTAGCGTGTTAAGTTAAAATTATTTTTAGGAAGTTTTTCAGTGTCTTTTGATGTCGTGAATTGCTGTTTATTTTTTACTTTTTAATTGGAGTTTACTTCTTTTGATTTCTTCATAGTTTTGAAGAAGTCTCATTCTGCTCAGAATGGTCGATGTATTAGGAAAGAGGAAAGCGTACAACGAAAAAACAGCGCATATAAATAATATTTTCTTTTAAAATTCTCTATTGAACCTCAATATATGTGTATCGTACATGTTACTTGCTATTTATTCATCTGTTTTATCAAGGTTTCGCATGTCAGATGTACGTAAGTGTTCCTTGTATTCATTTCATCACAGAAAACGGAACCCGTGTTTAGAGAAACATTTACTCGTAATGAATACGTTTGGATTCTCCATTCCATCTTACGGTGAGGACTTCCGTGAAATGGTCTAAGTCAGAAGTTCTACTTGGTTCTTTGTTTGCATCGTTTGGAGGTTGAGGTTTGCAACTCGTTGTGAAACAATAGGCACCTTTGCATGTACTTTTCCCTGAGGTTTAACCTGCAACCTCTGCGGCTCTCCAGGGAATCTCGAACTGCTTGCAGCTTCTCTTCGGCGTGACGTTTAGAATAGGCCCTGGGTTAACTCGGTCATCTCGCTGCTCTTTTTAAATTAGTGTTATTACAAGGGGAATGAAATGAGAAGTTTTCGGTTGCTCTTTGTTATTTCACTTATTTGTTTGATGCCACTTTTGATGCTACTTGATGTCGTTCAGGCATGGTTTTTACTTATCTAAGCAATGCAAAGAACGTTACGAGTGCTTTTTCATCTTGTAAATTATTTTTTTACTTACATTGATGCATCTAAAATGAATTTCTCAACTTTGTTCTTCCGAGTAAAATATACGAGTTGTTCGAATCTGCGCTGTTAATTATTTATAATAAAGATTTGTCACCTATGATGTTACTCATAATTATGCTTTTGGAACATGAGTTCTTATTACGATAACGGCGAAAAAATTTAAAAAATATGTTTGCAATCTATGTAGTATCGATAAAGCATAATCTTTGACCTCCCCTCAGGAGACATGTGATGGGCAATAGGGTTAGGTTAGTTAGGCTTGTCTATTATATGCTAAGGGGACTGGTGTCCCCACGTGGACTTGAATTACTGAAGCTATAGATAGTTCTTCGGGACTATTATCTTTTGTGCAGACTTTGTTTGTTCCAATTTTCTCAACTTCTTCGCTATGTTTTCTTCGTCTCATTAATATTTTTACCTTTGTGTTTCAATGCACAGGGGATCCTGTGTCTGAAAACACTTTGTTTATAAATTCCTCGTTCTCTACATATATTACACATTAAACTATAGTCCCTTCTCTGTAATCTTTTTGCATAAAATTTTCTGTAGATAGATGCTTTAAACAAATTAATCTGAAATAATGTAATAAGTTTCATTTGGACTACTTTCCCCTGCATACCCTGCATATAAGTATACGATTAGTTTATTTTCACTCAGGCAAATTATTCTTTAGAAACTCACCCGATGCACTCGAAACTCCCTTTAGATCAGTTAGTGAGCATCGTTGTTGTTTCGGGGCAAATTAGTTCCTGCTTTTGGTACCAGCAGGCGAACGAAAGCTTTAAACGATTCTACGAAATCCATTTCCGGATGTCACCTCGTTTTTCCCCCCTTTTTTCCTTTGCTGCTTTCTTTTTTCCTTCGCCCCTGTGTGGGAAGGAGAGACTTCACCCCCTTCCATAGATTCAATTCTGTTTGACTTCGCGGGTGGAATTATCTAAAGATATTTTTGCGGCACGTGGCTACCGAAACGATCCTTCAAATTTACGATGTAAGCAAAATCTAGGAAAAAAGTGCTCTTGCCCTGAAAAATTTGAAATTTATTAAATTTCAATGGCTGTCGTTATTCGTTCGTTGCAGCATCCTTTGGATTGCAACAGCGTTTCCAAAACAGACGCGAGCTTTGCGTTTTCTTTCGAATTCTGAACGAATGTGTGTCCTTGACTGATATGGGTTACACATCTTCCGCAATAGATTATTTTACTACAAGTCATGAAATCTAAAATATAATAAATTTTCTTTATTGTGCTAGGAAATTATCTCCGGAACTGTCGCAAAGAGTAAACATTTTCCTCGTTAACAGTTGTAAGCTACCAGCCTTCATTTTGGGTGAAGCGCTCATAATGTTGTCACGACCTCAGACCAAAAGTCTGGGCAAACCATTTACCTCGAAGTCGACCCTAGCTTGTTTTCCTCGATGTTGGCGGGAGCTCCCTGTAAGTTTCTTCCCTTCTCGAGCTGTTGTCTGCGAAGGAATTAGCCGTGTGAAAGTCCCGCTGGAAACCTCAAGTCAAGAAAGCTCGTGCAGCCTCGAAAGTAATTATGCACACCCACTGTTGGTGCTTCCTCACTGGTGCCGCCTTCTGTCTGCTGTGGCGGTTTGTTCTCTGGTTGTTTTGCCATGTTTGTTGTTTTATTTTGTCATGTTTGTTTTGCCGTGTTTGTTGCATTGTTTTGCTATGTTCGTTGCATCGTTTTGCTGTTTGGTCTTTTGTTTTACTGTGTTTGTTATTTTACTGTTTGTTTTACGATATTCATTGTGTTTTTCGTGCGGTGCCTCTGCTATTTTTTTCATGATTTAATTTTGACTGTGCTGGTTACAACACTCGTTTCTGTTCCTTCGGTACTTTATTAATGATGGGCGGGACCATTAATACATCATTTTTTATTGCTATTTCATTTGTGTTTGTTATTTCTCGTGTTATTGAATCTTATTTCTGATATTGTCACCCGCGTGAAAAAACGCTTTGTTTGTTCGTAAAGGTGAGCATAATACAATAAATTCTATACCACTACGATTCCATGTATTCTATGGAAATGAATGGCTTCTTCCGATGTGTTTTGGCTCTGGAACAATAAGAACAAATTAATTTCAAATTTCCATGTTGTTGAATTCAGTTTTAAAATTAAAGTAGACAATATCACCTTTTCAATATTGAATTACTAATTTCTTACTACGTTATCTTGTATATGTTTATATATTTATTTACTACGTTATCTTGTATATATCCCCATGTCCGACAGACCTATAGCTCCTGAAGCCATAATTCTATCTTCACTATCTTCGAGTCGCTGAACGCCATTCCGTGTTAGGTTACCTCAACCATAAATAGACCTTCGAGACTTCTTTCTTTCGTGCCAAATTTGCCTCTTTCAATTTTTACCGCGTCTTCGCTATCTTTTTTTTTGTTTCTTCTCTATTTTAAACTTGCTGTTTCTACGCACAGGGGATCCTGTGTGGGAACAAACCTCGTGCATAGATTTACCGTTCTCTTTTATTGTCCGTACACTAAGTGATCCCTTCTCTACCTTCTCTTTAGTAATATTTGGGAGCATTAAGCTAATTTGTTTCTTTAATCTCCGCCAAATTTATCGTACCTTCTGAAGCATTGTTTTGTTGAGTTGGTGGGAAACTCGATATTGTTCAATATTCTGTGCGCTCTAATGTTTTTTCTCGTTTCAATTCAGAGCTCTGTTATACTCTCATTTAATTTTTAAAAAGTGTCTTTTTGTTTTTGTATGCATTCCGTAGTCTGTTTATTTTGTAAATACATTCGTGGGCTCATTTTGACGACTTAACACCGGAAAATTTCATTGACAACTTTGAAAGTCATCAGCCGGATTGAGCGCTACCCATCAATGTCTTTTTTAGAACTTTCACGCTTCGGTCATGAATTATTGCAGTGCAATAAACTTCGTCAAAGATCCAATTACGTGGACGTAATCGATTTCTGTTGAAAATTTATGTCTCATTCGGAGACTTTTTGTGTTGAGATGGACGTTTATCGATGCTTTTGGCCATTTTCTAGACGTCCTAACGGCGCCGCTCTCACTGAGCGCACACCGCCGCTGTCACCGCTAACATCCTCTCTGATCGCTTAATGCAATTAAGAACTCCTCGCTAATTGGTTTGATCGCGTTAACGATGCGTCTGGTAGACACTCATTGCGAGGACCGTTTTTCTTTTGTATTTTTGTAAATGTGTGTTTTTCTTTCATGGAACTTGGTTGAAAAACGTTATCTTTCAGAATAATGCCGGTCTGGAGCCGGCTGATGCGTGTACACGATCATGCGCGAGAATTTTTTCTGTCAGTTCACAGCTTCTCATGAATGGTTGTGGTGCCTGATGTGCAGAATGGCGGTTGTGGTGCCTGATGTGCAGGACGGCGGTTGTGGTGCCTGATGTGCAAAATGGCGGTTGTGGTGCCTGATGTGCATAATGGCGGTTGTGGTGCCTGATGTGCAGAATGACCGTATTTTGCGGCGCATTCTTGTGCTCGCACGCTTCACTCTTTTTATTTCTTCCTGCGAAGTACTGGCCTTTTCCCATGAGAGGCCTGCCTCCTGTGATGGTGATCACACATGTTTCAGAATCTAATTCTTCTCGAGTGCGAGCTGTAAATGGATGTTCACACTTTCAAAATATGAAATATGTAACAAAGCTCGTATAAAACAATTTCGTTTCATGCATTTTCCAACAACCTGCTGTGTACGAGTTGCAAATGTATTGCGCAAGACCGAGGAAAATGCGAATCGTTTTGTAACGAGACAGTTGATATTTACAATGAGTCAATAACGCTGATGTTTACAGTGAGTAAATATCGGTGATATTTACTGCGAAGGAGGTGCATCATGCTGAAATGTAGCGCGCGTAATAAGTAACGAAATGAAAGAAAAATGAACTTGCCAATAAGAGCGTAAATTAAAAAAATTCCGTAAAACAGTTGTCGTAGATGCCAAGTATTGCGTCGCTGTGTCCATAGGATTGCGGGTTACAGCGGCGTAAAATTGATTATTTGGCAATGCCACGTTCATAGTTTGTTCTAATGAGCTATTTGCTTCATCATATTTTCTTCGTTCACTTTCCGTACCCGTGTATATTCATGAAAATGCTCAAATTATTCAGCGTGATCTTCACTCTCATGATCATGATATTTTATTACTGGTCACAGCATGCGTGCCAATTGATTTTGATCGTCAATTCAAAAGTGTGATTGATATCCGTTGGAAATTTTAGAACAAATGTTTTCTATGATTTCAATTTTTCGTATCATGAAAGCAATTCATTTAAATTAGCAGTGGAATATTGTACTGTCAACGCTAATCGATCAATTTCTATTAAAAATCAAACGCTAAAAATTACGTTGCAGAATTTTCGAAAATTTAATGCACTGGAACCTGGAGCGTATAGACGGAGTCTACGAAAAGCATGAAATTAAAAAAAAAGTGGCGCTGACATGAGATGTGTGGTACATTGGCATCTAGAACATGAAGGTTAGTTAGGTTTGTTTGTCCTATGCTATGGGAACTGGCGTCCTCAGTCTGCAATGGTAGGTTACCTCAACTATAGATAGGCATTTGGAAGTCCTGTCTCTCGTGCCGTCTTTGCTTCTTTCCATTTTCATACCTTCGTCGCTAACTCTTCTTTGTCTTTCCTTGCTCTTTGTTTTTAGCTTGCTGATTCTTTGCACAGGGAATCTTGTGTGGGAACACACCTACCGTGTGCATAGATTCCTTGTTTACTAGAGCCCATACGAGGAAACACAGAGTCCCTAAGACACCTACGGTACCATGCATGAGCGCCGCTTTTTTAAAAAAGTTAGAAAACGGTTTCAAATTTAGCGACTTCAAAACCGTGTATCTGAGATGAGTTCTTTTGTTTTTTAAATGATTCAGTGTCCAGACAGATTCAAGTTTCGGGATGACAGTGCATTACTCGTTTTTGCTATTTGCGGCGTTTGGTAACGTATGATTAGGGCGCTTTAAATTAACGAATGAACATATCTAATCTGAAACATGAAGCGGCATCCTCGTAAACGTTTATAAATAATTGAAGGCTCGTGTTTGCGGTGCCGAACTACCCTAAATAATGCAACCATCTCGATTTTTGTGCACTGGTGTAGAACGTGAATTGTGTTTTTTCCAACACTTATTAGCTAATAATATATTTCATCGATCGCGTACAAGAATTGTTGTACAACTTGTCTTGCGATTCTGTGAGCGGACTCCCAAGTTTACATCGCCGTACTGCCTCATAGCGTCTTGTGTCTGTCCTCGTCAGTCGAGTGACACTTGAAAATTGTATGGAGCTCTGATCTACTGTTGATGTGGCAAATTCGCCTTATCTTCAGTTTCTTATCGTGGAAGCACTCGAGTCATTTTTCCTGAAAGAAACGTGAGGGCACTCCGTTGTATTTCCTCATACGTTGAGCAGCACCGCCTCTGTGCGTGCAGTGATTTTGTTAAGTTCAGGTTTTGCATTGTGTATTACTATGTGTCCTTTCCCTTTCACCGCTGCTGGTTCTTTTATGGGTCATCAACGTTTGGTTGGACTGCTTTGTTGAGCACTGGGGTCGAAGGACTGTTTTGTTGTCTATTTACGAGCTCTCTTAAACGAGTTATTGAACCGAGTTTAACACCATTACTTGCCTATAACATGGGGCTATATTCATGATACAGTACTTCACTCTCCTCTTCCCATGCCAAAGGGAATTATATGGGAGAGGAAATAAAATTCATTGTAATAGAGTTCGTGTAGAGTAAAACACGTTGGTTTTGAAATGCTTCGGAATGGGTGATGATACATCTAAATGCTGTGAAGAATGTTGAATCGAAGCTTCTTTTCCCAGGGGAAGTGACTTTTCGATCTTTCTTTGAGCTCAGTGTCTTCTAACGCATTGATATGTTCTTTATTAAGTAAGTATGCTCTTCCAGCTCCTTAATGTAGCATTGTGTGCGCACATGTTCTTCGGCATCTTCTTCACCGCATTCGAGGTGCAGAAACCTGAGAATCCTTTCTTCCCTGCGATCCTCGCGAGCAAGTGCATGGTGTGATCGTGTTCCAGCATCCGTAATGGCGTACCTCCCAAGTTGACGTAATGATATGCCGCCTCTACCACTTTATCTTTATTGAGCCTGATGCTCCTGCATAATTTGAGTGCTTTTTCGTTGCGCTTTGAGCCGCTTCGTGAAGGTGTGTCGTGTTTTAGAGCTTCTATAGGGGCTGGTGTTCTCGGCGACGACTATACGAGACTGGATTGACTATTGGCTTGTCGTGCATGATTCTTACTTGTATCCGTAGTAGTGGAGAGGCTGCATGTTAACATGAACTGTGCCAATATTCACCGTGTCAACGAAAACTGTACCTAAGTTTTGACTTGACATGTTTATATTGTACGTTCATAGTGCCGAATGCCCACAATAAAGTTTAACTCTGGTAGGATCAATAGCTCTATAGACCTGAGAGAACAATACGGTATGTTAGACGCACTTATATTATTAGCGTCTCGAATATCGGTTTACGTTTTTCGGGAACGGTATATTATTGTGTTTTAATTACTGAGATGCCCCTCTGGTAAGGTTACTGTGCTTGTCATCGGAAATATTTTTCCCTATTAAAATTAAAGGCTGTTGCGCGGGAGATTTTAGGCAGTTCTTCGTAGCGATGGTAAGTTTTGACGTAGTCTGGCATCTTTGCGAAGATTATCGCCGTAGGCAAGAATTTGGCCAGTGGCTGATTGCAGATCTCTGCTGTAATTGTCCTCGCCAGCAACATTCATCCCTAGAGTGGTCTTAGCGACCGCGCCTCTGTGCTGCTGGCCAGTGAATTATACGAAAAACGTCAAGAAACTACGAAAAATGCACCGATATTCAATAGAGCTGTTGACCGAATTCTACGAATTCACATCACGTGCTACCATCATTTGTCTTTGACCATTATTTCTTTTGACCATCATTTCTTTTGACAATCATTTCTTTTGACCATCATTTCTGACCATCATTTCTTTTGACCATCAATTCTTTTGACCATCATTTCTTTTGACTATCATTTCTTTTGACCATCATTTCTTTTGACCATCATTTCTTTT
>VOMN01027488.1:0-23830 GCA_014899125.1 Orchestia grillus | reverse complement strand
AACCAAAATCCTTCATTTTAAAATTCACAGCAGAGATATTTGTGGGCATGTCTTTCACCGAATTCGTATAAATTGTTTGTATCTGTTGAAGATTTAATTCTAAGGTTAAACCACCTTAATCTTCTTTTTCCTGTTTTTGTAACTATGTTTTACAGAGGTAACACTTGGGGTACCATTTTCTGGTTAGCCAACTATTTCATTATTTTTTCTTCATCCAGTTTTTACTTCAAGGGCATCTTCGTAGTTCTAAACGTAACTTTATTCTATGTTCATCATTCTCACAGTGTAATCATGTTTTGCTATGTTCATCTTTGTAGAGTAAGAATACACATTTAACAAAACAACTGCAATAAATTTTTGCCGGTTTTCTGAGGGTTGTTTGTCTACGTGCTCTGTGGTACCGTTGCTTCGAAGTATAACCTCGACACCTGCTTTCTACAGGTGAACTCTAGAATACTTAAAACCTTTCCGGCTGGTCCAGGTATGAGCAGTCTACATCACCTAGTAAATTCGTGCACATAGTATAATTCCCTTTCCATACCTTTCTTTTATATACGGATTGAAGATTAGTCCATGAAATTTATTGCGAATAAACGCAACTTGTTTAGTTGTGCAACTTGTGGAAAAGATTCATTTGCCGATTATGACTTCAAATNTTTCTCTGCCATAAATATTTCTTTTTTACACAAGTTCGTGGATTGATCGAACAAGCTACGTCCATTTCTATGCCTTACTCAAGTAAGGATTGATATTGATCAAATATATTATGATTGGTGGTTTGTTCTTGACCCAGAAATCGGTCGATTTCTTGATCCAAATTTTCAAATATGATCGACTAATGATCATATTGCCGGACGACATAGTAAAAAATAATGCCGTATCCGAGCATAGTATGCAGGTGCGTTACAAACTGTAACCAGCTGATAGTGCTAATGCAAACGGTGCCTTGCGGTGATTTTCTTTTTCCTCGAAGTGCGACTACACTTTTGTCAAATGAAGCAGTGTTAGAGTTAGCGAGTGTGATGTCTGTGTTACCTATGCTTAGCTTCTTGCTATTTAGTAGTTGTTAATCGGCTTAGGATTTTACTAATTTTGATTTGCCGCTTTATTTAATGCGTCCTGTTGACACAACTGAAATGGCAATCTTTTTCTATTAAGCACGTGAATTTATAGAATATTTTGTCATGAATATGCAACTCTGTAGAATGAAGTGCGGTATTCGTTAGAATTATAACTTCAAATTCCTTTCCTGCTCGTAGAATTTTATTATGTCATTTCGTTAGACATTGTCTCTTGTGCATGCCAGGTATTCATTCAGCTTACCAATTCCTTTTGTAGGTTTCATGACAGGTCTTTGTCTTTTCTTAAGGTCTTAATTTTAGCTCTTCGATAAATTATGTTTAGCTACTTCATGCCCTTTCTTCAGCTTGGATTTTAGTACGTGGGGCATGACTTTTGCAAAGAGGAATAGCATCATGGGATTCAGGATCTGTTGAATTTGACTTGTTGTTGTGCTTCCGTGGAACTGTGTTCCCCTCAAAGTCCTTGTCTTCTGAAGAAATTAAATATAGGGCAAATTGAGAGTGCTATGCTTATGCTTCCCTATGCATTTGAATAGATTTTGTGTTGACTCAAAACTTTCGCCTAAAAGTACTGGTGCCGTTATCTCTGACCCTAGTGTTCGCGTGAGGATGGCCCAAACGATGTGGAGCGGTGCATTGCGACCTCCAATGCACAACTCATAAAATAAAGTGTAATACCGCAGCGCTGTTGCTGGCTGAGATTTATGTAGGTATCTGGATTGAAGTTCAGATAATTCTCAGAAGTTTCATTGCATATTTTCGGTCTGGATTTCGCCCTGCTATTCTCGGCTAATAAGCACACCTCCGCACGCAACCTCTCTTCCTAGCTGATTCTGGTTTTGCTTGTTTTGTTGCTTTCCATCTTTTTTTAATCCGTACTTCGTTTTGCGTTTGGCTTGTTTGTGTGTTTATCACATGCGTATAAGTACATAGTTTGGATGACTTGAGCTCGTTGTAATTGGCTATTGTTGTGTGCTAAACTTTTCTGTATTATTTCCTAGCTTTGTCTGAAAGTGGCGGCTGAACTTCATTTTTTTTTTCGTTGTATGTCTCGTACCTCTGCTTATTTTTGATGTTGTACTAAGAACTGCATTGTATAGTCTGTAGGTAGTACTTATAGATAGCGAGACAGTTGCATCTCCGCTTGATAAGTGTATTAATTTCTGATAAGTATTTCTACCTTGGTGATGCCGCTACATCTGTCACTTCATTATTACGGTTTTTCCATTTGCTTTGCTGTTGCTACGAGCAAGCTATTGTTTTCTGTTGAGGCTATTGGCAAATTATTGATCTTACATGGAACAATACACAGAACGTTTAATAATTGGATACGACACCTTGTTCACCTGAAATCACGTTTGCCTATTATAGCGCACATATTTGCTGTCGGGAAATAACATGACTGTTTTTATCTTCCTCGTCCTAAATTTTTTGCCGGAATGCAATGTTCGGGCCTTACTATACCAGATGCGCCGGTGCAGCTGGTCGCGCTCTCGCTCTATGCAGTCACCAGACGGAGCCTGCATCCCGACGCCATAGTACCGAGGCTAAATTGGCCCAGACTTGTTATTATCGAGGGCAAATTTGTGGCCAGTAACTGCATCAGATGCGCGATACCGGACAATCTGTGGGGCCGCAGCGGGCTGTGGGCTGCAGCGGCACTAGGGAGAAGAGGTGCAAAGAAGCGGCTTTTTCCCAGTCGAGAATTATAGAAAATTCGCAAGCGTCTAACCTTTACTTATTTTTTCTCACTCAACCGCTATAGGTCTCTTCATTTTTCGCTAACTTAGGTGCTAAAATTTGATTTCGATGAATGTGTATTCTTTGGCGTACTGCACTGAGACATTAATAGAATTTGTTATAGAAATAATCTTGACGAAACCGAACAGCATAGTACATCACTGGCTGATTCGTGTACAAAGAATGATGAATCATTTGCGCTAGACGATCGATAATAATTCAAACCACCTGTTGCCTATTCCAATTTAAATATTTTGTTGGACGATCAACGATATTTGTCTATAATTCTATCATCTATTTAATTCTGTGAAGGTCACAAGCATCGCCACTAATTCAACGTTGAATTTAGATTAGCATAGTAAGGGAACCCTAGACTGCTCTCTAATAATTGACATAAATGAGGTGAATTTGGAGTTACCGTAATACAAAGGGCACTAGCCTAGTTAATATATTCCGGCTGTTATCGTTCAGGCGAAGGAATTCATCGTTACTCGAAACCAATGAAAATCTCGAACGAATTTTTCAACAATTCCATGAATTATGTTGTGCTTAGGAATGAATGTTTCGAGCATTTGGATTGCTGTGCTGGTGACTGTACAAAAGCTTGCTGCGGTTGTTTAGAATTAGTAACCCTCGAGATTGGTACTTGGATTGACTTTCATGATTGAATGTCGTGAATGTACCATTCAAAATGCTGGAAATAGATATAAAAATGGACATTCCTGTGAATTGAGAAGTCTACATAAGTTTGAAAGAATGTTATCACAAAGTATGCTGTCTCAATACGGCAGAAAAAGAAGTAGTTATCGCTATTCAGGTGTTTTTATTTTTCTTGTACACTAGCATTCAGCATTTCCATTCAAATAATACTCGAGTAATATTCGTACTCTGTTGTCCGATGTTCAGAGTTAACTTTAAAAAAATAAATTCGATTATTACTAATTACGTTAATTAATGTTCTCAAATTTTTTGGTCTCTATTTACCCCGTATTTATTTTGGTAACACTGCTATCAGACAAAGAGTCACCACAAAGTGTACCAAATTAGAGTTTGATTGATAACCTAATCAATTATGAATTTACCCCGTGTTCAATGAAGTGTACCTGCAAGTATCACAAAAAATGAGATCTGATTGTGCCTCTAGCTAGGCAAAATAGATCATGTTAACCCTGACGGTAAACTTCTGGAGCACGTGCATCAAACGTTGCCGCTGGCACGGCTCGAGAACCGGAACTTGAATTTTCGATGGAGTTTCTCTGCTGCGGTGCACGCAAAGCAGGCCTACTGGCCTATCATCTCGGCGCTCCTGCTGCTGCTGCGGACGCGAGGTGCTGCTGCTGCTCCGGACGCGAGGTGCTGCTGCTGCTGCGGACGCGAGGTGCTGCTGCTGCTGCGGACGCAAGGTGCTGCTGCTGCTGCGGACGCGAGGTGCTGCTGCCGCTGCGGACGCGAGGTGCTGCTGCTGCTCCGGATGCGAGGTGCTGCTGCTGCGCCCGTTCTGTAGTCAAGCGCTGAGCGAGAAAGTTTTTCCTGTGCGCTAAATTAATGGTAAATGAAAAATTGCATCCGCTACTGCCTTATAGCTAAGTGTGTAACATTTCTCAAGGGTTTTATCTCCGTAATGTTTAAATTTAGTCAGGGGATGCTTAGCTCTCAACGACAATGTGACGGGTGCAGAGCATTGAAACTGGTATGATAAACTTATATAACATCACGTTAAAATTATTATTGGTCTAGAATCGTTTGAAATTAAAGCGATGCAATTGTTTATAAACTGTACATGTTACTGTCAGTGGATCCTTGAAATATATATAATGAGATATATTTAACGATTTTTCTTCTAAAAATCATTGTGACGTGACCAAGCACGCGCATTTTTCTCTCGGGGACCCAAACAATGCTTGAAATTTTTGCGAGCGCCCGCTGGGCAGCCACAGCAAGCGCTCTTCGAATAAATGAAAACGAGGGCCTCACATTTTCATCTCTAACAAATTTAGTTTTCTTCTAAAAACCGTAAAAGAATACCACCGAAGTCATAAAAGCTAGTATCTTCCTCATTAGTGTTAGTATTGCAATTACACTTGCATTACCAATACGCATTGCCACTCACGATGCGGGCAAATTCAGCACACATATCGACCACGCTTAAAAGGTTGTATCAGGGAGTACGAAATTGCACCTCATTCTATACTCTTTCTACAAACTCTTTCACTGTTATTTAGAAAAGCTCTGATTTAGCATTGTGTAGCGTCGGGACGATTTGTGTTTACGAGCCTTGTCTGTCGGCTGTTGGTCTCCCAAGTAGACCTGCTAGTGCAACGGTGTCTACGTCTTGAATCATTACGTGAAATGTTGAAGCTAATATTTTTATGTGACTTTAAAAGAAAAACGGGAAATACAAGGTAAAATTTATTAACTCGCTTATTTTACTGGTGTTGCTTAAATTATTCAGCATAAATCAGTAACGTAAATTTTTCTTTATTATTGACCTTGAAGGACCGTTAATAATTTTTTGCTAGTGAGAAGCCTTTTTGATTGATGCGTAAACACATGTATGAAGATTTCGCTTAGTTATCTATCATGTCGAACTTTAAGTCTAATCTACTCGTTTTTTTCTACATTTTCAACGCCATGATTTCTTATCTCTTTATCTTTTCTGACTTTTCTTTCATTAAAACTCGTAAAGGTATGAATTTATTTATTTGAATATTGATCATTAAGATGATTCATTCGTTTATTCATAGAATCGAAACAAATCAATTTTCTCTGTTTAAAAATGCATCGTGGTTTCCCCTTATCTTATCACCGAGGAAAACGTCATCTAATTCGAGTCCTTCTCATATGGCCAGAGCGTGTGGACTGAAGGGCTTTGAAGTCCCCACAGACTGCTAAGGCGGAGGCGGTCGTGACTGGGGCTGAATGCAGGCATGACGAAGAGATGCTTAAAACCTCTTATTTTGTGGGCCCTGGAAATATATTTGCGAGCAACAACGAGGCAAAATGATTGATACTCATGAGGAGTGTCTTGAAGTGCAGTGCTACTCGATTTGAAATCGCGGTGATGCTTATTATTCTTTACAACCCTGAAATATGAGTTTTTTCTTAGTGTCGGTGTCTTTGTTGAGGTTCTGTGTGGCCGATAATTCAATAGATACGGTGGTTATGTTACAACAGCAATGAAGGTTAGTATTCTGAATAACTAGTGCATCAAGGTATTCAAGGCTTCTGGGAGCGTGCTCCTGCATACGTTGAGCCCGTACACAAGCTCGCACGATATCTTAGGAAATGATGTGAATATTGGAGTTGGTTGTTGAACAATAGGCTATCAAATTTACCTCGCTTAGTATAGCTCAACAGAATAAAGTTCAGTGTAACAAGAACAGTATTGCTGACCTACAAACAGAATGAATGCTGGTATGTATTGCAAATCGCTAGTTAATACGCATTTTAGAACATGAACAAATGAAGAATAGTCATTTCGTCGAGATTCCAATAAAACAAGTGCCTAACTCAAAAAGAAGCTATGCACAGTGTATAATTTCTTTTTGGTTCCAGTATTTGGTTTAGAAATACTCTGTTTTCATTTGCAGCGATTCCACGTGGTGTTGATCTGTTCATCTTTGTCGGTCATCGGTATCTTGATAACTTACGATTTTTTATACTTGAGCAGAAACTTTAGTTCAGAAAACCTTTGATGCAAATTTTCACCACAGTATAATTGGCTTTCACTTGCTAAAATTTCACGATGCATCAGTGTTATTATTTTAATGAATCATTGTTCGTTCATTTTTAAGACAAAACGATACGTGCAGGTGAAACCTCTATTGTTAGACACTTAAAGTGAAATGAAGATATGAAACGAAGGAATGTTTAAATTACACCTAAACAGTTTGGAACACAAGAATTGCTCCCATTTTGTAATTCAGTGGAGCAGTATCAGGGAGGACCAACTGATTAATTATACACATCGACGCGTTAGCGAGCGCATTATGTCGTGATTATTGTTCGTGTATTCTTGGGCGAGATGATATATAAGGTGACTATTGAATGGGACGGTCAAAGTTCATAAATAGGGTAGTAAAATGGGTAAACTAACCCGTCAAAGTTTTCTTTGTTGTTTTAAATAAAAAGGAAATTTTTCCTTTTTCAATGAGGAATGTATGCTTTCTTACTGATTTGTTCCGAGCTACTTTTCTCCAATTCTTTAATTGATTCTCGGGGAATGAAATTTTTCGCTAGTTTGTTTTTGGGTCATATTCACAACTGGATCAAAAAAGCTTTATTTTGAGGTCGGTTTTATTGTCATTTTTTTATTTTCCCCTTCCCAGTTGCCTATATCTTTTGTTCACGACATTTATGATCTTTGAACACTTGATAGCAGTGAGAGTGCTACGGAAGAGGCTTGCCCTATGACGTAGTTTTGTATGAAACTGAAAGCTACGTGATTTATTGATATCGATGTTACGTTGAAGCTGAGGTAAGACACACTAAAATATAGGGACTCATTAGCATCCAAGCATGGTTTGCTTATTTTCAACGCTTTCAGCTTAATTTGAATTTTCAGCATCCGTTGCGAATATCACTCTCCTTCCAATATTTGAAATTTCATTGCTTCACTAAATTTCCTCTCATAACAAATCGATGCAGGTTCTCCAGCCCTTGCTTGCAAGCGGGATCCGTCTATCTATTTTCGGACGGAGTGCCAACCTTATGTGGTCCTTTTATCTCTTGGTCGCCGTCGATTGCCAGAGGTGCACTTTATGGTCGTGCATGTGGCGACGGTTTCAGTATTCTACGCCACCCCAAAAATACGCCGTGAGGCATCGCTGGTGGCGACGCTGCGCGGCCTCCCTACACTTTTTCGCCACATTCTTGCTGGGCTGAAAAGAGCTCCTTGACGCTGAGGGTCCTGTTCCAGTCTTTTGGTATTCGGAACTAACTCGCAAGTTTCGTACTAATGTTTTGCTTCTTACTTGCAGTTCATGTGTCAATGATATACGAGTATGAGCTGTAATTTGTGTTTGTTTTCTGAAATACATGGACTCTGGTTTTCTACAATGGCTGTAACATTCCTAGAGAGGTGACGTATCCCATTTTACACCACACGAGTATTTAAGTGTATTCACGCAGCGCACATTCTCTGGATGTCTTTTAAGTAGCTGCAGTTGATCGGCTGCTCTAGTGTCATTGATGTATCTCATCGAAATCTTTTCTTACCTGAAGATGTTCGATTTATTCTATTCGTAGGATTAAGTCAGTGTGACATTTCTAGAGTGTGCTCAGTACTGATGCGAGTATGTACTTGTGAAGCATACGACGTTACAGTTCCTTCGATGATTTAGCGTTTAGAGGGCAGCATCTCGGAGGATTGGCTCGTGTAGCGTGCGTGCAACGCCGCGTACGCGAGTGTGAGCGTGCGTACAACGCCGCGTTGGTGCGTTGCAGTTCCCTACGAACGGCCGCTGTGACGCCCAGGGGGCTGGGCTCGGCGTCATGAGACTTCGTTGCTGGAAAAGCTCTTAAAGCTGTAAGTTTTGCAGATACGTGTACGTTGAAATAGATTTTTGTTTATCTGTTAATGTTGTTTTTCACTACGTAGTGACACGTTTACGAGTATGTATGGAGGCTTCCTTACGTATTGCGCACACTTGAAATATTTTCCAATTAGATGTGCTTAGGTATTCGTTAAGAATATTCTGTGAGGAACGTATTACGGTTTATGCAAGGACGTCTAATATAATGGCATTTTTATTCCGGTATGCACTACTACCTTGGTATTCAGAGTTCCACCAGACGGTTCTATTTCAAAAAAATAATCTCGACTCCGGATCCTTTGTTCGACTAGTACTCAAACTACGTCGAAAATAATTTTTGCTGCTGGACTCGAATTTTTCAAACAGCAAATTAAATATAAATCATTCCGTTATCTTGAATGAACGAATAATTTTTGTTCTGTGGGAGAACTTATGTGCATTTTCTAATTGGTCTTAGTGAAATTTATGTTGGTCTCCAGCTTCAGGATTTAGATATGACCCAGAGGAGACGATAGTGAGGGACCAGCCTCGCTGCAACTCGTCGGTGCCTGACAAGTCAATTGGATGAAGTGCTGTAAAAATGTGCGCTCAAAATCTGAGAGTATGTTGAGAGTTACGAGTAAAATCTTCATGTGAAGCATGTCGCATGAGCTTTGTGTTAAAGCCTAAAAGTAATACTTAGGGTAGTTCACTTAGAGTATTTGAACAGGATTAAGCGTGGTAGACACAGTGCCAGAACTATTTCAAAGTCTCTTGTAGTGATGCCATCAACTTTTATATTTTAATTTCTCATAGAGGAAAAATAATTTTAAAAATGCGATTTCAACCTGTTTGTAACGGGAACTTATCGTGCTCTCAGAACGGAAATCCCTTGGGAACAGAGGGCATCACCTGTGCGCTGCAGTACATGTTCTCCACCCTTCTTGGCAGTTCGGCCGGGAGGTGATTATTGAGGAGTAGCTGAAGTAAAGATTCACTATCTCGGTATTTCATGACTAAAATACTTTATGTGCGGACGTTAATCTTCAAATTACATTCAAGCTATCTAGCCCACTTATACTATTCCAAGATTATATCGACGAGTTTTTGTACGTGAACACAATTTATTATGTTTGTGTTCAAACTGTTCAAGATAAAATTAACTGCTTGAACACAAACAGTTAAATTTAGTAAGCACGCATTGCCAACATACGTCACATACACTCTTGTCGAAAAAGATTCATTAAATGCAGGGCAAAGCGGTAGAATATATTTCTCCGAAGAATTCATTCAAATTAGTATCATGAATTAATTCAGCAACCATTTTGTGAATTCTGCAAAATATATATGAACATTAGTACGTGTGTAATTATTTGCAATGGTAGCGTTCTTAATATTCGGGTCACTTGTAAGGTTTCATGAACAGAGTCCTGTTCCCAATGAGAGAGGGCTGAGTGCCACTCAAATGATATAAGTGGGCACCACGACTGAGGGGTGGGGGACCACATCTGCACAGTCACACCTAGTCTTCAGTTAAGTCCCCGGATGTTGCCCGCGCTGTCTCGTGCACGCTTGGTTTAGAATGATGCAAGACTTCCTCACGTCTCACGAAAGGAACAAGGGAATTATGTAAGACTCTAGGGAGGATGAATGGAGCTTAATGAATGAGCCCATACTTCATTGTGCGAGAAATTGACACTTGATTGTAACGATTTCGACTGGAATAACGATCGATTGTTGCAGGCAAAATTTTGGGTCGCTTTCGACTACGGATTACATTTATTCCCTAAGCTTATGATTTGGGTGTCTAACTTGAATGAAGTTAATTGGAGCAAATATCTATGAAGGTCTCATCCGTATGACTTCTTACAATGAAGTCTTGTTGTGGACGATATTTTGAACAACAGTTTGTGTTCGGTTGTATTATAAGAGCTTTTCATCGCTTCGGAATGCCACCGTATTATGCTCGATAACCTGTGGGATCTTTTCTCCGAAATGAAATGCTGAAAAATATATTTCTTAGCATTCATTTAGATAACGACTTTGCTTGGTATAACTTCGCCTGACCCTTCAGTTAACAATTAAAATATTCGTTCAGCCCCCCTCAGTTTAGTATTTATGCTCATTTCTTCTAATTTTTTGCACGAATGCCGTCTGGTCTTTTGTTTGTTTCAAGTACAAAACAACGAATTAAAGTACTGCCTTCAAATGCAGATTAAATTTACGCGTATGTAACAAGATCCGAAAGAGGATAAGATACTATTACAGTGGAATAAATCTTTCCTGTTTTGATCTATACGATTTTTATAAATCAGTTTTGATTAATGTACAGAGCATCTTAGAATTCTTATTCAGTATAATTTTCTGTACAATTTGAGTAGAGACCGTTACGTGGTGAGGTGTGAGAGCAATGGTTTTTTTCACGTTAATAACGTGATGGGATAGCCATACTCTGTACAGGAGCTCAGCGTCTACACAAGGAGAGGAGAATTGAATTCCATATTTTGAGAAATGGCTATTGCTCTGTTTCGAAAAACATTACTACCTTGAGATCTATACAGCATTCTGTTATGAAGAACTTTAAGCAACAATTATTCCGGTATAGAGTTAGCAGGTAAACACAAAATTACCCAAGACACTGCATGAGATCTGTATCTTGAAGTTGATAAGAATTTAAGAGTTTCGCTGGTAAACGCGCCGAAAAGCTTTGATATGCAGGGCATGAAATCATCTACTAACATCGTACAGGACAGGTTAACCGAGAGGGATTGAATAGCAACGGAACATGGACGTTTCATCCCTAGCTTTGTCATCAATATTGTTGCTCGCATCGATTTTTCCGAAACTCTTGTGAGCAAAAAAAATTTATTTGGGAATGAGTAACGTGGAGCCATGAAAGAAAAATATTGTTTCTTATACTCTGTAGAAAGTATATTCAGTGGAAATAAGTTAGACTGTTCACAGTGTCATCAGTAGAACACGGAAACGGTTTCATTTTGCATTCCAGTAGGACTTGTCAATTAATTATATTGCGATGAATAATAAAATTTGAATACTATATCAAGATACTACATGAAAATGTGAAGTCATGGAGCGAAATATTTGGCTAATCCAGGACCTTCTTACCCTCAAGTGTGCATTAAAATGTTTGCTATGCAATAATGGGTTAACTTGTGCATGCGTGACTTCAGAAAAATAAAATTTCAGTTTTGCCAGGGCCTTCGATGAGCATCGACTTAAATCTTCTTGAAAATAGAGAAAATTGAAACTTTGAGTAAATTATCAGGCTCCAAAAAATCTTAGGTATTAGTCCGTGAAACCATTGCAGAATGGGAAACTCTCCCAGCGCATACTTGTTCCAATCTCATGAAATATAAAGAAAATGATTGCTGGATGTTTTAAAAATGAAAGGGCAGGCTGTTGAGTGTTAAAATTGCAATCATATTTATCATTTCTAAATGTCCAAATAATTTCGTTCTTCTATTTATGTGCAATGCTCTTGTTACATTTGTCAAGTTAATTCTTTCCTTCTGGTAATCGAGCTTTACATTTTTTCTATACTTAACGTATAAAAAGCTTTGCATCATACGAGCCTTAAATTCTGCGACGTACGTAAAATCAGAGTATGCTGGTGTGTGTATGGGCAATTTCGCTAGTAACAGTATGTTCCTTGGATAAATTAAGAGCGTAACCAGAGTTCACTCAACCGAGACACGTCTGTAGCTGCTTGAGTCGCGTTGTGTCGTGGCCGTACATGGCGAGGTGTTCCTTTGTGGTCCCTTACTGCGGCTTTTAATTACGACTCGTGCTAGACTTGGAGCATGAGACTTATATCCCTGCATCCTTTGCTAACATTGCTTTTGATTCAGGAATGGTGAGATAGCCAAAAAGATGTTTCTGTGGCGTGAAGCATGCGAACGATATAAGCTGTATAACTTGATTTGAAAGCTAATTTTGGTCACGAAGCTTAGGATGTATTCTATATCCGACGTTAGCGTCATGCATTTTACTATGCCTCAAGAACTGTTCATTCCAGAGCGGTGAAACTTGTACATGCGTTTGATGATATAATGTATATGAAAATTTTAACATAAAATTTTAGGATTGTTTATTGAACAGGTAAAAATTTGCAACTGAGAAATAGCGAATCGTAAATCTATGGTTGTGAAAAGTGTACATATCCGATACATTCAAATAAGTAATAATCAGTTTCATATCATTTCTAATGAATTCATTCACCCAACATTCGTTTCAACACTGAGTTTGTACAAACATCATGTTCCATCGAGACGTTCCACCGAGACTAATGTTTTAATTTTAAGGCTGTAATTTTACTAATTGTAACCGAAAGGTATACTTTTTGTATGAGACTGATTTGGATTAAACAATTTTTCATTTTTCATTTTTTTCCTATGAAGCTTGGGTCCATTCTTCTCCGCAGAGTGTTAAAATCTCGTTGAAATATTTTGGATATCTCGAGTGAGCGTGGAGCTTCAGCCCTCCAACTTTTGATTGGATTGAGGTCTGGTGACCGTAATAGCTATTCCAGAATGTTAATGTTGCCTTATTCAACCATAAATTTATTACTTTAGCCTTATGCATTGAGTCGTTAGTGTGTTGGAACCACCATCTTTCTTAACGTCAAAACTTCCGAGCATCCTTCTTCAAGTTTTTCTCGAGGATCTTCAAATAAACCTCTTCTCTCATAGTTCTTTCCTTGCGGTGAAGCGGACCCGCACCAGACACAAAAAAAACACTGCATGACATTATGGTCCCCTCCACGGTGCATCAGTGTAGGAATTGCATTTCTCGGGAAGTTATTGCTTCGATGCGTCCTCCAAACATACTTCACATCATGCAGGCTAAACAACTGCGCATTCATTTCATCTGACCGCAGAGTGTGTCTCAAAAACTTGGGGTATTTATTCACATTTTTCCTCCCAAACTTTATTCGGCTTTCAAATGGACATTCTTCTGTGGAAATATTCTCCGAGTGCATCGCCCATTTACTGGTATGTTTGGAAGAAATCCTTGAAAGAAATAAGGCCGAGGAACTCAATTCCCATTTTGCAGCGTATTGAAGGGGCCATAACGTCATAGGCTCACTTTTCTCTGTTTGATTAGGCACGTTCCATCATATATGTAAAAGGAATCGTGAGAAAAGATTTTTAGAAGATCTTTTGGGAAACATTGATGAAAGACGCTGGGAACCTTGGACTTGAACGAAGATCGTAGTTCGAAGATGACAACGACCCGAAGTACGAGGCTAAAGTGGCGACTGAATGACTGAATAAGACAAACATTAACGTTCTAAAACGGCCGTTGCAGCCACCGGACCTCAATCCAATCGGAAATTTGAGGCGAGAGCTAATGGTCCGTGTTCATACAAGACAGCCAGCAAAAATTGAGCTGGAAGCGATCTGTAAAAAAATAGTTCAAATTTCACATGATATTTGTATGAACCTAGCTGCAAATTACAAAAAGAATATGAGGAATATAAGTTAATAGAAAAGGTATACAAGTGATTATTCGTTATAAAGTTCTGTTCTGTAATGTCTTGATTCTTACGTTTTTCTGATAATCTACGTCAATTATTTATTGTTTTGTATACCAATTCGAAATTTCATGTCAATATTTCTTTTAAATCATCAAACATATATGCAAGTTTCATTACTGTGCGATGAATAGCTGTTGAGGTAGAGTAAAATATGTTGCACTAACGCGTGGTACAAACACTTTCTTCGGGCAGCGTAACTTCGTTTGTTACACTCACTAGCGAGCCATCGTAAGAACGTGAGGCATAAGTATAAACTGGGTACAAAGGTAGACCTGATTTTAAGTTTGTGCTAATAAATTTATTCTTGTTTAATATTTTGCCTGCAGCATACTAACACTTTGTAAAGTAGTCCTAACTATATCTCCAATTGCTTTTATATGCTTCTTGTGTGCCCTGTACTGAAAGAAACATTTGAAAAATTTAAATTTGGCGTTCAAAAAGCTGCTGAAAGTATTATTTGCTTGTAAAAATAATAGTATAATCTGTCGTTCATGTTCAGTTGCGGGGGATGCACGAGCTGGCTGGCCACTCGAGGCTGTAGGCACAGAATTGCTTGCTTTCTGGGACTGCGTCTTAGAAGACGCTAGAAGCTCTCAAAGTATAATATACGGAATGAATTTTTCCATTTCTCTGCAGATATTTGTTTTTTCAAAAGGAAAGAAATTAATTCTTCAAAGCCACGTAACGTTTCTTACGTGATTTACATATTGTGCCCGGCATCTTATTTGGTACGAAATGAGAGTATTGTTCGACGTTCGCAGAAAGTACGATCTAAGCTCGTTTATCTTTGTTACAGCTGTTTTCATCTAGATTCATTAGCACTTTTCTTGCATTCAATCCTTGTTTTGGTGAGCTGTGCTCGCCCTCAGACTGGTTCTCGGGTCGATTACAAATTGATTACCGAGTGCTCCACTCGGATTTCTATCGCTTACTAAAGACATATTTATGAATGTTGGACTTCGCAGTGATGATTAAGGAACCAAATCGAGCTCTTGCAATATTTGGATTTCATTTGCATTATTTATCTAAGGAGCGGGTATTTTTCATATCCTATTAAGAATTCCAAATAAAATGTTAATGAATTAAGTTTTGATGAATTGAGGTTAATTTTGTCTTACGACAGAAGTAATTAACATGTTTATCGATTTTGGACTCGTCCAAACGTTACCTTTACAAACTGAGCAGCCCTGAGTACAGTCGTGTGTTCTGCTCAATCCAGGAGAAAACTAAGGTGTAGCAAGAAGATTTTCAGCATCGCAATTTAATTATCATCTCAATAGCCACTAACCTGTATAACAAAAATCCCCGGTTGAGATGAGATATTCTGCCATTTGATGCCAGCTTTTGTTGGAGACAGTGAAATAACGGTTGAGTTTAACTAAAAAGAGAATAGGTTGAAATAGTTCATTGTCAATTTCAGTGTCTTCTTAATTGAGCACTGGTGAGAGGAAAGTGAAAGCTTCAGGCCTTCAGTAATGTTGCCTGAAGCTGGCTGTACCTACATTCGTTCTCTGGGTTCCATCTTCGAATTAAGGCCACTTAGGAACCCTCCGGAGAAAGGTGAATAAGTTCAATAACGTGGGAAAGGTTAAGAGGAAAACTGGATTGGGCGATTTTAACTGCAAGAGTAATGTTATTTTAATCTGAAGCTGCTGAGATCAATCAAGACGTTAAATGCAATCAAGAGGACGCCTGGCTCACGAAATGAGTTTCGACTACGTCGGTTTGGAGGGCAGTGTAAGAAGCCTTCAAAACGATTTCGTACCTGAGGCCTGTTAGCTGAGGTTGAGAAGGCAGACCTGTTACTCCAGAATGGAGTGTAAAACTAGAGAGATTTAATATTGATATTGAGACAGAAAATGATTCTGCCATAATGTTCTACTCGAGGAGAAGAGTTTCCGTTACGACACTCGCACAAACAGCCTCAACTGTCGTATTCTGGCCGCAGATCATGAACAGCGAGTCCTAAATGTCAGTTTCGTTCATGGGCAGCCCCCACACGATTCTCAAAGCGAGATTGAACAGTAATTCTACGTCTTTTGTGCTTAAAGTAGAGCCTCATAGCAATTAAAATGGCCAAACTTTACAGTGCATGATTCTGTTGAGGTATCTTTCATAATTTTAGCCATGTGAAGACTTATAGTTGAATGCAACATTTTGACACCAATGCTTATTTTGCACCCGTTTTTTATGGTAAAAGTATCCCAATCCTTGAAGAATTCTTAAATTATCATTCCAGTACGAAATAAAACATTCATATTGTCGAAATCATAAAAGGAGATTACTCGCTTTTGATCCCTACTTGTTATTTCATTTTTCGAATTTGTCTCGCTATGCTTGAATACCGAAGACGAATTCATTCAAATTTACGTTTATGTAGAACAGTTTATTTTGTATATTACTTCCGTTAATATTTGATTCCCATTTCCTAGACTGCAAAAGTATGTGAATGTTTGACAGTTAATATCGTGAATAATTGCTCTTTTTTTCTCGTCTGTGTACCTTTCTAATTGCCCGCGCTTCCTTGTCTGTGCGAGTGGCATCACTCTGAGCTGCTGCACCTCGAGCCTGAGATGGGATCCCTAGCTTTCTTTTGTAGCTGTCATGGAGATCTTGCAGCTCATTAGCGCGCGATGTCTTATCTTGAGCGATGTCCCTGAGCTTATGCGTGGCATCAGACACACACCTGCCTCTCTATGTCTCGTGAGGTCGCGCATGCTTAGAACGGGACTTTACGGCTTATCTTCGCCGTACTTACTCCTCAAAGTTAGCTCTATTGCAAGTCCGTAACTTCTGTTAGTCAAGAGGGCCACTCTTAGGCGTACAGGATGAGATGAGTGGGATTTTTCTGAGAAATTTTACCAAACAGCCTGGAAGGTAGACGTCTTTTAATTCGTTAATGCATGTCTTGGGGCTTAGAACTAAAGACGTCTGTAACAGAAGACGTTTGAGAGATGCAGATGTCCAGCGATCTGTTCTAGCACATTTCTGGTGTTGAAAAACACGTTTGGTAATGGCTCAAGATACGTCGAACTTTTGTTTTCAAGACAGACGATTGGTTGTCCCACGAGACTGAGATACCTCGTGCTCCGTTGCGAAGAACGTTTTTGGAAGGTACACCTGCGCATCGGTTGTCTGATCACACCGCCTAATTAGAACCAAGTCACGAGAATTTTCTTCACGTATTGTACAAAGATTCTTGTTTTCTTTGGTTAACATTTGGCCACTGTAATCTCGTCGGGTATTCCACAAAATAGGCCTGTTGTTTCAGCATTTATCTTATGTGAGCTCTAATTCGGTGATTAGTTGGAGTTAGTGCTTTTTTACATGCATTGCTTCATTTAAGCCCCACACATGCTTATGAACAAAATAAATGAAAGATTTCAATTCACCAGCAAACAAATCATACGATTCGCTATAGAAACTAGTCATAGGCCTCAGGACGAGCCCCAAGTAAATCAACTAAGGGAACGCCATTTCTTCGAAGTCTTTGTTCGAAGAAATTCCAATGCTGTAGTTAATGAGCGATTTTTACAATCGCGCGATGCCTAAGCCATTGATGAAGCCGCGCAGCTTTTTTATGAAGACAGTCACAGGGAAGTAGCCTCATGTATTTTATTTTATTCGCATATTCGTTTTACGAACAGCCATCTGGTTGGAAATTGTCTGCGTCAATGTTGTTCGAAGGATTAACTTTCCAAACGAAAACCTGTAATTCTGAGTCTTCTTTCGCTATTTATTGGTCTTCGTCCGAGACTCGACTATAGAACAAGGTTCATTGGTCTCTCATTAGCGATGGAGTCCCAATGGAGACCGCGTCTTCCAAACCAGGTTTGGAAAATGTCAGGTGACAGGATTTCATTATCCTTGGATCAAAAAACAGCGTGTTTTGGTTACTTAATTTGCATAACCGTGATCAAGAGTTTTCATTTGCAGGGAATTTTCTGACCCTTATTCAGTCCCTTCAAGGTGTTCCCAGGCTTTCTCCCATATATGTACTCTCAATGCTGTTACTTGGGTTGTTAGAATCACTTGACTTTACGTTTTATTCTAAACTTGCAAATCACGCACGAAGATTATGAGTTAATTTACCGACACCTTAACCATGAGAACGCGCTACCATTGCGGAGTTGCGGGCAGCCTCAGCAGGTCAACAGGTTAAAAGCGCGTTTTATTAGCTGAACGAGCGGAGCATCTCAATGACGGGGCGGTCGCTGCAGCGCCGCCATGAGCGCCGCGTGCTCGGCTTGGTGCGGCTCCTGCTAGCTACGTCCGAGTCTTACGCACGCGAGTGGTTGAAATTTCTTATGTTTTTCTATCTAATTGAAAAGGTGAAGGATTATAATTGGTAGTGATTTCAGAAGTGAACTTTTCTTCAGCATATTTTCATTATATGTTATTTAAATTACGGTTTATACAATCCTTCGATGCGTAGATTTACTTGAAGTTCGTCGCTGTTGCAGAATAAGAAAAGTTAGTGTACTGACGTACGATTAAATGCAATGACTTTCACCTCGGTTAAGTAAGTAAAGAACAGTTCACACACAACGGAAATGACCAGATCCTCATTCTGGTGAAGGTAATTTTCCGGTCAGCAAAATTGAAACTCCTACACGTGTCGAATCTCATACTTATGCTGGGCTATTGGCATTAACAATTATATTTTTTCGTTTAGTCTTCCGACCTTCCTGAAGTTACGAGAATATAAAAATGGTGGACGTTGATGAAGTCGCTCGTCGGCACGTTTCTCATTTTAGGTTGTCTCGTCATGTTTCGGAACATGCGAGCAAATCCTCTAGTTTATATCGGGCTGTGCTGTGCCGAGCGCAGCCGCCGCTTCCCTTTGAGGAGGCAGCGCTCTGTCTGGGTGGTGACTGGAGCTGTCGGGGCAGACGACGGCGCAGAGAGCTGCCTGCGACTGATCGAGCGTCTCAGCCTCTCCGTTACCCCTGGGCCGCGTCGGGCAAAACTGACGTTCATGAGAACTTCGCTTTGAACGTGTTATCTTGAAACTGTACTGGCTCCTAAATGTTCTTACTGAGACTTTTTCAATTTTATCGTCATTGTTACCTAAAGTTGAGTATTTTGGACGTGTGAGTTCGTGTCGTAATTCCTACTCTATGTCTTTGTCTCTGTAACTTTTGGGTCCTGTCGTGTAATGTCATGGAAGTACATGTAGAAACAAAAAACTAATACATGTACAGGAAAATTTAAACACTATAATTTCAAGTTTGTATTCCAGCATTAGCGAGTGGTGAGATTTAGAACGTAAATCTGCTTCAAAAGAACGTTGTACAGGAAAGCAAAAAACTCGGCTAAAAATTTATGATATCTACTATATACTGTAGAATTACTTCTTTGAATTATAGATGGACACTTTTCTCATCGTTGGTAATATTCTAAATAAACTTCCTCAAGCGCAGGTATCTTCATCTGCGCTCTGAACATTCGATGTGCAGGTGGAGGCTACCTCTGTGCTTCTAGATTTTTATTCAGAACATTTTGGCTTCCATGAGATTTGGCCTTTTCTCGAGAAAAAATTCTAAAGTCTTACTTTTAGCGTCGGAAAATTTGAAATATTCATTCCTTTGCGTCATGTCGAGAATTCTCTTGTGATTCTCTTTGGTTCCAGTATGTTTGATGAATATGTTATTAATATTTGGTTGATCACTAACGACAGTTATTAACTAATTCATTTCATTCCTGATCCCTTGACGTCACTGATATAGCTAACGGGATTTCTGTGATGCTTCTCAAATTATTTCTGATAGTTGGGAGTGTCTACTCAATTTAGGACTGATTTCTTTCACCTATTTATTTCTCACGTCCTGGGGAGTATACTTGTGTGTGTAAATTTACGTTGTGGAAGATATACGATTGCGAAAATAACGCTCTCATTGAATTATTTTGGATAGCTCCTTCGAAAATACTGTGAACATTTGAGAGGTGATTCATATTTTTAGCTCATCAAGACTTAAATTAATGCACCATTGCTTGTTCGTATCCAATTGCATTTCAGTGTATGGATATTCCTTCAAGACAGCGAAAGAAGGTAGGCCTCAAGATTAGCCTCCAATGATTTAAATGAGATGTTTGATGTATGTTCGGAGGAATGGAATTCCAAAATTTAGTGCCTTCTAAGAGAATGTAACGATGAAGGATTTGACACTCATTTATGTTTTTCGGTGTTTCTCATTTAATAACTTATTTGTTTATGGTTGAGTACATTGCACAGTATGCTTCATTTATAGTGATATATTGATTTACAGTTATTTATTCGAACAATTCTATGTTAAAATCAGTGACTGAATACTGAAATATTAACCAATACTTTCATTGATCGGTTGGTATTAGAACTATATCTGTATCTTTATTCTTCAATTTCATTTGCTTGTGTTGATTATAAATTAAATCAATTCGGATACATCATATTTCATGCACCAGCTCGCTCGTGCTCAAATAGCACAACGAATGGCCGCTGCTGTAAAAAAATGCGTGTGTAAATCCCTGAGATGACACTTGTAATGACAGCTGAGAATATGAGAATGCAAATCAATATTGTGAACTCGGCGGAGCGCTGCCGCCCAGTCCACATCTGGGGCTCGTCACAGACCAGCTGGGCGAGCCCTCTGCCAACGGCTGCTGGGGGACACGGCCACACATGCTGTGGTTGCCTCGTCTTTTGATGAGCCTTGATCCGCATCGCGGTGATTTGCTAGAGCTATTAATAAATGGACTCCTGCATGCTTCTCTCATGTAGACTTGGTGTAGCAGCAGTGTGTCATGTTGATGATGCGTGACTTTGTCAAGCTTCATTCGTTGAAAATGAAACCATAAATAATTTCTTTAGCGTACATTTACAAATGATGAATGATTTTTCAGTATTATGCTTAATTCTTCGCCAATTCATTACAGTAAGAATCAGGTAAATGAGCACTGCTTATTCGTCGAGGTAAATTTCTGCCTTCCATTCATGGAATTATTATTTACTTCGATTGAATCATCTTACTGAATTCGAATCTGAAATCGGCTATGCTTGTAATTCTATTGGTGCTGTCTAATTATTGTTCATGTACGTTTTCTTTCAGTGGCTTACCATTATTTAATTGGTGTTTAGGATTTCCATCGATATATTCATATTAATTTTCCAAAATGCTCAATTTCATTTAACGTTTGATTTCATTCGGCGTTTCATAATTTTTAAAGGATACATCCATCGGAAAAGCGTCTACGCCATGCTACGAAGTATATTGTCTTACAACCTGGGAGGAGTACGATAGCTAATTTTCTTTTACTTTGGTTTTTTAACATTGGATTACCTTCTTTAGAGAGGTTATAACTGACAATCTATTGAGCATTTTTAGGTTTTAGCAAAGTTTCAAGCGGTGGGGGATGTTATTGTTCCAGCGATACTTCGGTCCCCTAAATGATGTATGTGTCGGTATATGATCCACCGTGATGCGGTAGCTGTGTGCTCGGCCTAGTTAAAGCTACTACGTTTTACAGTATTATTACTTTGATTACACTTCGGTAGAAATTTGGAAATAATATGTTTTAGTTTCACAGCTACAAGGATTTAATGTTGCAAAAAATTTTAATTTTTCTGTACTATTTAGTGAGTGCTACTCGAAATTTTGGGATACTGTTGATTACTCTTAACGATACTGAATACTTCGGTAAAACTAAAATTGGAGTACATGGTAAGCAGTGTCGATATTTTGACGTTTTTTCAAGCCAGCTAGTAACCTTTAATAAGGATTTGTACTCCTTGATTCATCACTCTCGAAACGACGTCCAATTAATGTGATACAGGGCTGCGCAACCGTCTTAATTAAAACGGCCCTATGGCAGCCTCATTACTCCTTCTACGTAGATATTATCAAAATTCTGTTAATCTTAGACATATAAAATAACTGTTCGTTCCCTTCAAACCGAACAAGAAAATGAAGTGCACATTTCTTGCCTTACAGGTACTCCAGGGAGTCATGTATATCGTGTTTGTAGTCATTGAAACCGACTTCCTTAAAATGTGCGTTAACACCGTGTTGTTTTTTATATTATGCATCTGACTTCTTTTCATAGATATTGAAGCGGTAGCTAAATTCAAAGATTAGGTTTTTTTCTGGTCTCATTTACGAACACTGAAGAACTCTGTTTGAAAGCAAAGTAGGTACTAAAAATGTATATTTTCCCTCAGTTATTAACGTAAATATTCCTAAGCCATTGCCTCCTGGTCAAGCATTTTCATATTTCGGGTCAAGCTCTTCAATGCTTACATTTCAGGGTAAAAATCAGTATTTAGAGATATATGACTCTTAGGGTAAGATGTTGAGGTGAATAATAAAATTTTAGGGTATCCAATACAATTTACGGAATAACATTTCTATGATATTACCAATGCCGTGAAAACTATAATTTTAAATTAATTTCCAGAGAGTTTATACCACAACACACGACATAGTAACGGGATAGAATAGTGAGTTCTCCCTCAGGAAGCCATGGAGCGTCCAATTTTGGATCTTGATGAACAACTATTGGGGGAATCTACGCTCAAAGCTTGTTCCCACACAGGATACCCCCTGCGCACAGAATTAGCAAGTTAAGGAAGAAGAGTAGGAAAAGACAAAGAACAGATAGCAAAGGAGGTGCGAAAATTGAAGCAAATAAAGTAAGCCGGAAAGATAGAAGTCCTGGAGGTTCATCTATACCTGAGGTAACCTAACAGAGCCCCTCGGAGTCGCCAGTCCCCACAGCACACGGTAGGCAGACCCAACTAACCTAATAATAGTGCTTCTCTTATTCCTCCTGAGGGAGTAGTTTGATTGGAACTTTATTTTCAGAGATAAAGTTAATTAAATCCTTAATTTTAATTCAATAAGTTGTTAATTGCTAGTGAAGCTTAAATAGATATATTGTAAGCCAAAGTCTCGTGTCGCTCTCGTTACGACAGCTGACACGCTGTTTGAAACAGCACGGTAATGGTTGCTCCTGAAAACGTCATTTAATTAATTTTTTACTCGTTTTATTTATTTAAAATTCCATTTCCTAATCGTATTGCTTTCATTTCTTTTAAAACTAAGTTCACTGGACGCTAATAAAATATATCATGCACTGCCATTATCCCTGGTAAATCAGCTCAATACTATATGAAACAGGGCTTAGTTTGTGGTGACTTCAATTACGGAACTAAATTTTCAAAAATCGATGCAGTAAGAAAAGTTCTGAGGAAAAGTCTGTTGATTGAAGTACCCAGGTGTAAGTCGACACTTCCGTGCTTGCGCAGGCCGCCCCATCTGAATGTCCCTGCAGGCCGGACGCAGGGCTGGCGCCGAGACCCCGATATTCCTCTGAGGACTTACGGCTGGTGCAGCTGCCCTGGCTCGCAGCTTCGACCCTTCACTGTCCGTCAGACGCGCCCATGTTGCTGATCTCATCCTGAGCGTTCAGGGCCGATCCAATGTAGCTCCATTGATCCTTAGAAAAACCACTACTACTTTTATGCCGAGTGTCTATTCGAGTTCGCTGCACTGATCTTCGTTACGAGTAAAAAATATGGTGCGATCTGTCAGGACTGATATTGCAAAGCGATGGAAATGTATTCTTTATTGAAAACGAAGTTAGAGGGTGCGTCGATTTTTACAAGTCATTTGTGCTCCCAATAAAGGGAATTTGTTCTAAAACTTTTCTGCAGTGGCACACTGGTGGCCGTCGTGTATCTCTGGCACACTGGTGGCCGCCGTGTATCTCTGGCACACTGGTGGCCGCCGTGTATCTCTGGCACACTCGTGGCCGCCGTGTATCTCTGGCACACTGGTGGCCGCCGTGTATCTCTCAGTGTCGAAGTATTCCGGAATGAGTATTCCGAAGTATTCCGGAATGTACGATGCCTCACACTCGTGAGGCATCGTACGGCGAATTGATTTGAGAAATTAGCTAAA
>VOMN01027474.1:0-41074 GCA_014899125.1 Orchestia grillus | reverse complement strand
CAATTACTCAACGTTTAGAGTAAAAACATCAAGGTGAAAGAAGCTTTACAGACTTAATAGGAGTATTAAGAATGATGGTTTGCCTAATTCTTCATAGCTAAAGCAGTTTCGAGAGCGTAAGTCGAGAAGTCCATCACTTTAAGGCAAGTCCCCTTTCAAAAAAATTTGCTCTATCGGAAAGAAAAAAACTTGACAGGGTCTTCTCACCTTAACCTACCCTGGCCAACGTAACACCATCTTTTCGCCATTTTTAGGTCCGGCAATTCTCGTGATGAAGTCGCCAATTTCAATCAAAATAAGCGCGTACTACAGGGAAATATCCATTGATTTTAAGGAAAAATTGCAGTTCTTGAACTTGAGCTCATTATAATTGCTCAGGAATCGTTAGTATTTCAATTTTGACCTCGAGGACACCAATTTTTCCGACAGCATACCGAAAAAATTTAAATCAGTAATGATTTTCTTTTATCGCACATTGCAGCACGAGAAAAAATTGCGCGAAGTGCTTCACATTTACTCTTCGCCATGAACTGATCTTCATGAGCAGGGCTTCATTAATAGCGCTTCGAGAACATCTCATAATAAACAGTCGTGGGGAGAGTTCTATTTGAACTCTTCCTTATGAACATCTCCTGAAATATCCCTCGTGAGCCGTGTTCGTAAAATTCGCTTGCCACACTGCTCCCTGCGATATTAAGCAACGCGAGAGGGCTTAGACTTAGGAGCTATTCTTGCATAGTGCTCGAATTTTGACCCTTTACTTTGTAGGTATGTTAATTTGACATACTGTTAAAACATGTCGTACAACTTTTTTCAAATCATAGTTAATTTCTTCTAAAATTATGGACGTATTGCTGAACATTCTCTACATTTCTATTTGGTTAACTTCTTACCTTACTAATTTACCTCTTACTTATTAACCTCTACTTACCGTAGTTGTGCGGAAATTAAATATACGAACAAATATTTTAAAAACTAATCGAAAAATGATCTGAGAATGCGTAATTTCGTGATGCAGGGCATATAAAAATATTCTTTCCCCTAAATGGTAATTTGTCTTACGTAAGTATATATACGATCGTAAGCCGATGTATGAAATATCAAAATTAGCCATGAATTTCCCCAGGAGTTTCCTTAGCGTACGCTAATGTGTTGAGGTATGGAGATAGCTCAATAACTCGGTGGATTCTCTTACTCTTTCTCAAGTCCTACAAAACAATTCATTCCATTCGAATTTATTTCTGGTTTCAGACTAAATATCGTACTACATACAACTCACGCAAGGCAATGAAGCTTTTTTTTCTCAGAGTTCAGAAACATTTTCATTGGAGCGCTAAGCATATTCAGGCAGCTGGTCAGCGAGATTCTTTTACAGCACCAGAAGAGAAAACAGCTGGTCTCGGATACTAAGCTTGTTTGTGCGAAATTGGATCGAAATTTGCGGTTCGCGTAGGTGTGGACACGACGGGTAAAATCCACTGTAAAACACGAGCAAAGCTAACAAATGCTTTTAAAAAAATACTATGCAGAAGTTGGGGCTGATTTTCGAACTTAATTGTTCGCATAATTCATTGCTCTCTGATATTTACTAGAAGCGAGAATAATTGTTTTACTTTGAAAGGCACCAATTTCATAGCTGGAACTCAATTTCATGTTTAAGACATTAATCTACTGGTTAAGCCTGGGCGTCATCTATGCGTATTCATGAACTGAACGTCAAACGATGCATTCGTGAATTCAAACATACTGTGGTCTAAGTTGATAGTTTCTTATGAATAACTTAGCCTTCGCTAATTCAACCCGTGAAAGGATTTGAGAATTGCTGTGCGTATCTTGTATTTTTTTCGGAAATACTATTTTTGTGACTTAATATCGAAAAAAAATCCAGAAATTAACGCAAAAGAACGTTCCTTCTGAATGTATTTATTCCAGATCTATTTTCAGCTCGGAATTCGGAATCGGGCAACACTGAAAACCAGACAGCAACTCCATTAATGTTCCTAAAGTTACATACATATTCGGTAGATTTTACAATAATTGAAGGAAATCTTTTGAATCGAAAACAGAAATAAGAATATTTATAGTATAATATGGTGCATTTTTTGGATCATTTGTTGATCGATTATGCTGTTCGACGTAGTGACCTCTTTAATTGGCCAAAAGAACTCAACATGATTCCTGCTTTTTTCATCTCCAGGAAGTGTTCAGCACTACGTATATTGATCATAAAAATAGAAACGAGAACTTTGTCGAGTACATGTGCTGTATATGATACGATCTGGGTTAGTCTGCCTTGAGAACATTTCTGAATGATATCGTAGTATCTCATCGTTGAGTTCAAAACTGAGTTTACGGACAGGGCTTCACAATATTTTTTTGGAGGGAAAATATACTTTAGGAAATAAGCCTTGGGAAAGACCATCAAAGGATACCAGGTATGATCATTTGAATGCATTGACTAACCAAAATCTAAGATAAGCAGTTTGGAAACTTTGATATGAATTCTTTGCTCTGAGAATTCAGCTTTTGGGTGATATAAAAAAATTGAAGCACGTTTGAAAAAAAAAATTGGCAATATGATACCTATTCCAAATGATAAATAAATCTGTAACCTTTCAGAAGTGTTTCCTTCAGTTTTTCGTAGAATTAAGTTCACTCGTGACAGCGTCATAATTTAACCTTCAAAGAAAGATTACATTGATTGAATTCTGAGAATTCACTGCAAATAGAAGGACTTGGAGAGCGCTGTCTGAGGTAAAAATTGAAGATAAACTATGTTAGAGCAGAATTTAAACCTTGCTGCATTGCGCACTCCACGTAATATGATTACCGAGTGAGGCTCAAAAGGCCGCTTCGGGGAACAGACGGTAAGAAAATTAAAAACTAATCGGAAATTTTCCAATTTAATTAGATCACAGGGAATGAAACTACGTCTTCAATCTATCGGTAGAGCTGATTTTATTGGGTCGAATGTCCAAATCTTTCGCCCAACATTACGGATATTTCGAAGATCTTCTGTTTGCATGAGAAGATGAAGTAGGCACTCATGTCCCACTCTTCATGACGGAAAGAATGATTGGATTTGGCCCATCACAAAACAGAGAGCTGCTCTCATCATCGTCAAAAATTTCCTCGCTGCGTAAGCACAAGTCGGCGCTCGAAAAGTACGCAGGTCTGCGTCGATATTCGAACGAATGCGATGAGTGTTGAAGAGGATTGTTGCGCAACACGTGTTGCTTGTGTCTACGTATTAAGTCTCTAATCGAATGAACAACATTATTAGCAAAAAATAAATCCCATGTCTCAAACACAGTGGGAATTGCAAAACGCAGTAAAGTTTGTACCATAACTTCATCGTATAATACCGATCGCAAGAAACAAATTTCTTTTCACAACGGATCAAATATTTCGCAACGCTCTGAAGAAATTCTCATGAAGATTTAATTTATGAATATTTATGGGAAGGGGAATGTAAACGAATATATATGAATAATTAATAATGAACATGTATGGAAAGGGAAATGTAAACGAATAAATATGAAGAATTCAGAGTTTACTTCGCTTATGTATGAGTTTCACAGCTCTTGCAGAGACGAAGTATTCCAGCTTCGTGTGATTGAAGTAATTTCAGGAGTAAAACGCGTAAGTGAAAATTACTGAATAAATGCGTTTTGCAACATAATATACAAAATTTTCGTGCCTTATCTCCTAAGTGTTCTCAGCCAATTTTCTCTGAATTTATGTACACTGTATGAACTTGAAATTTAGTCAGGGAAAAAAATGGCAATTTGAGTTCGAAAAAAAAAGAACTTGTCTTTCATATACGTACCTCATCATACCGTGTTATGTACACAGTATATAGTGATTAATCCGTGAGTATTCAAGAGCGTTATTCGAATGCCATGTTTCAAAACAAGCAAGCCTCGGACACTGCTTCCGATGAAGCTCGAGTTATGAGAGAGGCGGCACACCAGCGAACTCGCAGCCAGTTTCAAATCTCCATGCTTTGGATAACTTATCAAATCGACATTCCTGTTCCCGGAAAAGTTTCACATGAAATTTACAACCATAGACGTTTAGAATACGTTCAAATGAATGGAATCAGATATGTAAACTATTTTTAATTAGTCTAATCTGTTTTTGTTGGGAATTTCAGTATCTTCGTGCTTCAAAGTACGCTATTTGAACGCTGAGTATAAAATCTTTACTCTGACGTGTAAAGATTCACGAGATCATTAGTGACTAAAAATAGTAATTTCCCAACCCTGCTATCTTAAGATAGGTATCCAAATCAGTTAAGTTGTGACATCCTCTAAGAGCCCTAGGACACATGAGTGAAAAATTCGGATTTCTACTCCAAATTTTCGTTGGGACTTCTTTATCAAAAGCACCACACTTTGATGATGCTCAGATGTCCTTGGCTGGAATTGAACTGAAGAAATCGTTCTAAAGTCTAAAGTCTCTGATTGACAATTCGCTTTCATGTCTTTCAATCCTCATTCTTCATGACAAATGTTTTCTTGGAAAGATGTTTCTTCGCAGATTTTAACTGCCCTGACTGATTGCCCTATATTTTTACCAATGATGTGATGACCAAGAGATTGCAATATATATATAGATATCGCTTCAGTTTTGAATTTTCTTCGCGAATCTAGGTCTTCGCTCCACCATCGCAGAGGATGCATTAAAAAGATGGTACCTAAGCTAAGATGAACATTTTTTCTAGCGGAACTGAAATCGGAAGCTATCGATTTATTCGTAAGTATCAACGAAGAAATTTTAAACAAGATACTGTACTGGTCATACGCAGGGTAAATCTATTGGGTAATACAGGCAAAAGAATTCATGTCTATACTGAACACATTATTGTTACAAAAGGAAATGGTTTTGTGTTCACATAATGACGTCGTTTACCCTACCGTTAAAGCCTAAAACTTTTCGTATTCAGTCAAAATCATATGATATACAAGGCTCCACTGGGCTTAAGTTTCAAGAAATATCATTACATTATGTAATGTACCGTTTCACATGACTTTCACTGATGATTTAATTTTACGAAACCATACTGGTATGAGTGTCAATATATGTTTTTTATAGCAAGAAATATCTATTTATCACTCAATGTAGATAGTATCGTAACAAATTATATATGCCCGAACCTTCAGGAATCGTTCTATTGCAATAAATATGAATTAATATTTCCCAGTAAAGCAAGTCTCAGTTTGCGCGCTCTGTCTACCGTCCCTCTGTCTGCCCCAGCACTTACAATATGTTGATTTAATTAATGTGCACAGTTGCTACTGGAAATTGGACCAGAAGTTACCACACCACTTAAAGACTTTACATTATTCCTCATCTGTGCAGCTATCTTGGTTAGGTACAATTATTTCAGATGAATTTGGGCTCACAGACCTTGACAGATTAGAACTGTATATTAGGTCGGTATTTTTTTTCGGTTATATCATGTAATTTTTTCAAGCCAGGGCAACAGAAGCATTTTTCATCAATTTAATACGAGACCGTGGCTAAAGAAAACGGCACTCGCTTGATATTGTTAGTTTACTGTTGCCATAACACATCGTCATGATTGCTGCAGGTACCGAACTTGATAGTTTTTTATAGCTTCGTGCCATGCAGAGTGGACCTATCGTACGGCTTATCGCCTAGCCTTTTGCAAGGAAACTGTGGAACTTGTTTATGAACATCAATTAGAGGTATAAGCTCTGACAGATTTTGAGAACTTCGTCAGCCAAGATTTAGAACACCATTGGTGTTAGCCAAAACTAGGAACACTATTAGTGTTAGTTAAGATTCAGGACACGAATGTCGTAACCAGAAATTCTGAACACCATTTGTGTTAGCCAAAACTAGGTACACAATTGATGCTGACCAAGAATCTTTATACGGATTGTGTAAGCCGAGTTGCGGAACACCATTTGTGTTAGTCAAGACTGGGAACACAATTGTTGTTAGCCCTGACTCTGAACACAATTGTTGTTAGCCAAGATTCAGAGCACGAATGGTGTAATGGTGTAAGCTGAAATTCAAAACGCCATGCGTATTAATATTTTAAAAGATTTTCATGGAAAAAATATCGAAAAAGCGTAAATGTGTTGAGACGGTGCGGGTAAAATCGATGAGAACACTTTTTTTTCGACAGGAAATGACATAATTTGCGCAATCTGAAGCGCTGGTCATATTAATACAAATTAGAAATATCATCTAATCAGCAATAAAAGTTGTTTCGTTGTTATGTCGTTGCAATAGAAAGGATGACGATAATCTATGTAGTAGCCACAAAAATTCGGTTTATAGCCGACGAGAAATGTTTCTTCTTAGCGATATTTTTCCAAGTTTGAGATTTGATATTAAATAAAACTACCCAGTCAATCCGTATACACGCACTAATATTCCAGAGATGAACTCCTGTCGGTTAGAATTTCCGACAGCTCGAATAATACAACGTCAGTTGAGAACCAAGCTCTCATTTCAACTGGGTTTTCATAGAAAATCTAAAGCGTTGTGAATTTCGATTTTCCCCGAATGCATGAGTTCTGTGTCTTCGTTAGACTTTGTTTGAACAGTTTCCGGGCCGCTGGTTCGTGGAGCATGAGACTTGTCTTCAAACATGGCCGAAACAAACAGCTCCTGACGCTCTAAATCGACCTTCGCTAGAGGGCTCTTGGGAATTCTGTCGTTACTAAAACTATACCGTCAACGAACTCACACATATAATAGCGTAAATTTTTAGATGTATCGAATTAACTACGATACCAAGGCTAAATGACTGCACAATAACGTGTTTTTGAGCTATAAAGTCATCGAAAATTACAAAATAGAATACATATTTTTGGTATACTCACCCCAATTATCATCCTAATTTTTTTAGTGTAACTGATACGAATGATTTATAACGAACGTCGACTAAGTAATAAATTACAGCAACGTTTATATGCATTCTTTTTTGTGTTCGGTCAAAATTAATGGGTACGATGTGAAGTTGAATTGTATATTGCATATTTCTCCATAATATCTCAACAGTATTTGTAATTACTTTATATCAAACGAATTTTTATTTTCTGGATACGTTTAACCAAGAAAATAGTCAAGTTCTGGTTCAATCGCAGGGATGATTATACCCGTTGAAACCTATTTGTGTTACTGGTAACCGAACATCCCTTTGCGCTACTGGTAACCGAATATCCCCTTGCATTACCGGTAACCGAACATTTGCTTGCATTACTCGTAACCGAGCACCCCCTTGCATTACTGGTATTCGAACACACTTTTGCATTACTGGTAACCGAACACCCCTTTGCATTACTGGTATCCGAACACACTTTTGCATTACTGGTAACCGAACATCCCTTCGCGTTACTGGTAACCGAATATTACTTGGAAAGCAGGACGTGATCCCATCTATGTGGTTCTGGAATCAGCTTTTTTCCTCGTACATACCAACATTTCTTTAAGATATTTAAAGTGATTCATTATGAGGTTTTTACACAGCAGGCACAAGGTAACTGTTCCATGACGTAATTAAATATTATTTTCAACAGTTCTGCGGCGAGTTGACTAGTGATGTCAGAAAAATGAGTAAAGTCATCAACATGTCATGCATACCTGATACGGTGATTGTTTTGTGGGAGAATAATTCATGGATGATGTTGAAAGATTTTGTTGAAAAATTACTTCTGCAGGAAAGTTTTTTTTCGCCAAACGTTACCAGGATTGAAATATTTGTCTCTTTCAAAACTATATCTACGCTACATGACTATAAGGATTTGGTCAATTTACTTAACAAACACCAGTCCGCAGAAAAAATGGGACAAGTGAATTATAAAATTGATATTCATATAAAACAGGGTCCTTAGTGCTCAAAATTGAGTGTATAACTACCGTACTACTCAGTGACAACGTATTGTAAAAGTCGATATTTATTTTCCGAGACATTATCGTAGTCACGTCTTTGCGATATTATTATATGCTCATTTTTTCGCGTGATGTGATTTCATCCATATTTTTCTGTAAAATAATAATAGCTACTTTTCCTGCTACAAAATCATTACATATTATTTTCACTGCGTAATTAGCGGTACATGCTCAAATAAACGGGCAAAGAACTAAAGAGAAACTTTGGATAAATATATTTTATGCACCGTAAAAAAAACTGTTTCAAAAAAATTATCCCGATTTTTGAAAGACTCGTTTCCAAAAGCTAGGTGGTGGTTAGTTGAACGTGGGTAACAAAGAGTTCAGAATACATCCGTAGCAATGAGAGTATACTATGAAATATAGAGTCATTTCATGCTTTTCGGCTAAATCTGTCATTATTTCGGTTGCTGAAATTGTAAAACGCTTGGTTACAGAAATTCAGGTTGCACTGCATTTTCATTTAAAAAATTACGCAGCTGGTGCACTAGGCAAAGCATATATTGCATATAAATTCTAGCACAGAAAGAGAATAAATGAAGTAGCTTTTGCATTGTCCAGCCTTCCATAAATACTTACGAGATCTCGAGAGACCAATGCGTGCAGCTATGGTAGAATAATTATTGTGGGCAGTAACTCGGGCAGGCTGACAAGAGAACCACTCTGGTCGTAATAGGAAGACATGTTGAGCCGGGGCAAGTGTACGAAGTCGCTGTTATGGTGCCATGTCACCGAGTGGGTGACGTAGCACTGAACATTTGCTGAGACTCGCTGTAACTAAGACCAGTTCGCTCCTGCACGGACAAAGGTGAGAACTGCAAGGTGCTGTGTTGTGTAAATACAGTACACAATGATGTAGAAAGAGAAATGTGACCTCGGGAAGGCTGCTTACAGAAATACACAGACATTGAACAAAGTGTTGTAGAGAAAGGTGCCTGAAAAATCACGTAGTGTGCTACGGTGCGAATTAAAGTGTTATTTTTAGACCTGCTTGCTTCAAGGGCGGGAATGAATTTCAACATTTCAATTAAGGTGGGACGGGGTGGGCTTGGTAAAAAAGCTGATCTTCTAAATATTAGGTTTCTAATTGGATAAATTTCAATTACTTGATGAAAATAGTATTATAAATAATAGGAATTAAATCGATCGAACTACGAAAATATTCCCACTTTATTATCAAAATTAAGAGCTATATTTGCATTTGTTTTCTCAGTGATAATCTTCAGGAACTCGTAAAATATTAGTCAGTATAAAACGTCTGTTAACGGGCTTGAAAACTCTTTCACAGCATCACTTTTTATGAATTATTTCATTTAACATTCAACTTCCGTATTGGTTTGCGAATCATATTGTTGCGGTTTTATGTATTACATACTTTTGGAAAATGGTACCTTTCTATAGAGCTTCCGTTATTCCATGAATGAAAAATTCTTGGGACATAAGTGAATAACTTTTATAGTTAGGGAGTAATGTATCAATATTCAGTGATTTAAAAATAAAATATTTTCCACAGAATTTATCATTAATGTTAATGAAATTATAATTAAAATTAATTTTTTCCATAAATTTTTATTGATATTTTCCTACGCGTGTAATTAATACAAAAGTAATCCGTGACCCCTGCTTCGGTGATATAACAACTGTATTTTTTGTTCAATTAATACATTAAAAAAATTATTTCTACCATGTGAAATTTTTATCTTGTACAATGAACATAACGTTCTTGTCGCACCATACAAAATTTTTCAATACGTTATCGAATGGTCGCTCATTTATCTACGATACGACTGTCAAGCCACTCATAACTGAATATTTAACAGTACATTGAAAAAACAAAAGGATTATATATGTGCACAATGGAGATATTAAGTGCCGATTTTATAGCTGTAGGAGATTATATGAAAATGGACTTGTTTTCTCTACCGCCTGAGGCATTTCACTGTAAACTTTTTGGCAATGGATTATAATTTTAGCTGATTTTTTTTCATGGACGCGTTCAATTTGTTAAGCCCTTCCATGGTGAATAACGATGAAAAAATGAAAAACAAGACTAAATAAGCTGAAACAATGATCGGCCTAAGAAATGACCACAAACACATAACAAACACATGAAGAAAAAAAGAAGATTTTAATATACGCTTAACCTACAAACACATTCCTGAAAGTTTTAAGCTGGCGCAGAGTTACTTCATTTCCCGATGCTTCCCGAATCGAGACAGACTTCAGCAGTAGTGGGATCCTCTTGACGATCTTGGAGAGCGTGCCAACCTCAAAACTCTGTCGTCACTGCAGGCCCCCTGCGTATGAAGCTAATGTACCCAACAAAGCTCTTTGAGCTACTACTTCACCGGCTTTTGTTCTTCTTGCTTCAAGTTAATAGCCTTCAAGCATCTCAAAAAAATTACCCTAACTTCCTTCGCTGCTCCAACTTGCGCTTAATGGTCGACCAAATTTCTTCTCCCGCGAAATTGTTTTTTTAATTTGAAGATTGAACTTCACGAAGAACTCAGAAAATTACCCAACTTGAAGGAGATGATCACGCACCTTTACGCTCCAACAGATATTTTGATCAATTCGTGCCCAGCAGGAGTACGAATGGAAGGCTTAAATAGATTAAATTTGAGCCGCAGGCCGTGGCTCAATTTCAAAAAACTGAAGCTGCTGCCCACGGTTAGTGAACGTTTCTTTGCGAGCCTGGCGCCATACTTTACTTTCTGAACTAATGAAGTGTGTGACCGACGGAGGTGGTTCGTGAAGCTTTCGAGATGAAAATAAATATATAACAGCTGTTACAGACGATTCTCCTCTATTTGACATTTTCTTACCACCGAGATGAAATGAAACGGTCTTTTTCATGAAGATAGTAATACGTATGAGTGAAGTTTTATGAGACGTCAGGAGCTCCACCGCCATTTCCACTGCTCTGTAATGAGCACCACTGCGACTGAATTACAAACTGTACACGTACTTACTAAATACCGAAGATAAGTGAATAACATATACACTAGTCTTTTAACTTCAAAATGAAACCACACTGTACTCTTTGTTAGACATATAAGTCTTCCATCGAATGAATGACACGTTTTCAAATTCTGCCAAAGGTCTACCACCTCAACTCATTCAGGAACGACCTGATCATCAAGTCCAAATAATATCAACGGGATAGCTATAGATCAGAAGTCTTGAGCCCTGTTTACTTCCCAAGCATTTGTGTTGTTGAAAGCGTGGCTGAACACGTGTACAAAATCATTCAAAAAGAGCACTGGAAGAGGTACCAGGCACCTTGTAAGCCAATTAAAAGGTGTTCGACAGTAAAAGTTAAATGCCAACAATGAGTTCATCTTTTCCTCACATTTCTTTTCGAGCTAGAACCTCTAAAATTCAATACCAGTCTTCTTGAAATTCCTTGCTTGCATTTCCCCTCGCAAACCCCGGACTCTTTTAAAGTGGCCCTTGGTTTGCCTCGATCTCCTCAGCACTTCTTATCAAGCGTTAATTATTCCCCTTGATTTAAGAAGTTTGAGCAAAGTACATGAAGTTCCTCACAAATGGATCAAGCTGCGTATATACTTACTGCATCTGAAATTACAGGGAACACGACTACTAAAATATTCACTAGCGCTAATTCGATCGCTCGAGAAAATGCGCGGTACTTATGACAGATTTTAAAATACGTTATAAACACGTTGTGTGTTTTTTCTTTTTGACCATTTTTTAGTCGTGAACTTGCCATTCCCGGCCGTACCCCACGAGGACTTCTTGTAGGATGTGTATATGTAGGATGTGTATATGAGATGTGTATATGTAGGATGTGTATATGAGATGCATATATGTAGAACGTGTATAAGAGATACGAATATGTAGGATGTGTTTATGAGATGTACCGAGTTAAAAGATAAACTACGCCCCGTACGATCCACAACTTTATAACTCAAATGACCTGATCAGATTGCAACGGTCGCATATAAAATAATTTATTCACGTGTGCAAGGAATGATATCACCATGTCGTGGGCGTTTGAGTTGTATTTAGTCTGTGTAAATATAATACAAGCTAAGAAATGTAATTAGCTCTCAGCTATGTTCATCGTTCATGCTATTATGTTTCATAATTAATAATTAATTACGCTTAGCCTTGCGTGTTCAGTTTTATTGATGTGCTTCGTTCAATTTTTTGCCTCATAACCAACATTATTATTCAGTTTCTGCAGTTAATTAGCATATTTTTAGTAAATATATCTCGTTTAAAATAGATACCTGTCAAATTGTCAATTACAAGATGATCTGGGAAAGAGGGAAAAATAAATAAATAACGAAATTAATATTTTTATCGGGTATTGCTGAATTCTTAGTGGCTCGTATACCAATAACTTACTATTTAATCCGTTATTCATGTTTGTCACCGATGATGTACTCCATAACTTCATTATGTATTTCGCTTCAGTGGGATGGGAATATTATTTTTACAGAGTTACCAATCTCGACTAAATAAATGTCCCTTTATGATCCATATTGGCATATGCTTCAAATGCCTTCAAATATTTATTCGATATAATTCAGTAATTCAATACTGACAAACATTCTTAGGGACTACAGAATGGTCTTCCAATTTGTGTTGTGGAACCCAAACGTGAGCAAACCTTCGACGATAGAAGCAAATTTATGAGCAAAAGTAACAGTGGTCGCAGTCAAAGGTCAGTTACAGCCTTCCTATCCCAGGCAGGTTAGCAATATTGTACTCAGGTGTTAGAAATCGTCGAGTTTTATATGTTTCGTGGCACCAGTGGAACTATATTCACATGACTATTTGTGATGAAAGGTGAGCGCTTTTGGGCAAAAGAGAGAGTTGTCGTCACTAGTCACGCTAGTGGAACAAATATCGTTCAGGCAACACAAAATAACGACTGAGTTCTAGAAGCATTGAAATGTTATCTCTGACATTAATAAATTTTGGTGAAATTCAAAGTTTTCCAAAACGTAATGTCTTCTATAACAACGCAGTGTGTGCCTCCAGAAATCGGTTTTTCGTAGTGAGAGCATTTTTATTAAGTGGCGGTTCGGACTAGAAACATTCGAAACCGTAATGGAAGCGCTTCCATTAGGTCTAGGCCAGCAGTGACAGCATGCTGTAAAGTCAAACCCGTAACACAGTGCGGTCTGCTTGATTATGCAAATTAATTTTTGGGAAATGTGTACAATTTTTAGAAAAAGTTAGGTGTTTGAAAAATGTTCTAACCAATTTTTAATTATTATTTTCAATTGAGTATGCAGGTGAGACGCGATTTACTATTTTTAGTGATCAATGCACGCGTGCCCTAAATTAACGTTTACCTTAATTATGAAATCAAATATTACGGGTCAATTCATAAATAATTTCCGTCAATTGATCTCTAATTCAGCGTACAATACAAATCAAATTAATAATTTTAAACCATCGGATATTAACTATAATTATCAATGACATTTTTCCATAAGACGATTAACTTTTTGATTTCATCCGAATACAGTGAAGGCTATTTCGATTCAAAAAAGCTCTGGATGAACTCTTTCACTTGACTGTCTTCCCTAAATTTTTTGACTTGAACAGCATTGTGCAAAGACTTAAAGAGATGAAAGGCCATTGCATTTTGCGGTGAATATTGTCGTAAGTGACCCATTTTTCCTCACCTGTTAGGGTACGATCAAGAAAGGGCTCATTTTGCTGCCGAGAAAAATGACCCGGTTCGATGGGAAGACGGTCTGACGTTTTTTTCACTTACTTCCACTTTTTTAAAGTGGCTGTATTTGGTGGACTGTGAGGTATTGAGTTATTTCGCTAATTCACAAGTGCTTAGACGAGGATTATTCTCCACTAAGGTTCGTAAAGCATCTTCACTAATGTCCAATGAGAGCCAAGGCCCTGGCCTATCTTCCAAGCTCAAGTAACGCGAACGAAATTTCCTAAAAGTTTTTACCTGTCGATCTTTTATGACATCCTGGCCATAAATGCTATATATGTTGCTCAATATCTCTGCTGCAACATTTTCTCGTTTAAGCTCCCTCAACATCCCATGTCAAATATGTAACTTTAGATCTCTCGTTTCAAGTTTTTTTTGCAACTTTACTGCAATACAAGTGATCAAATGGTTATGAAAAAATACGAAGAAAATTTTTATTTAAATTTACGCTGGTAAATCAAAATACGAGCGTTTTAAAATGGACAAAAAGCACTTCTAATGTACATGAAAAATCGGAAATTATTTATGAATCGACATCATACGAAATTGAATTCAGTATTTTTATCGATGGAATTACTCGGTGGAATTCTGTACCCAATTACTGATTACAACAAGGTATAATCGAATGACAAACTAGCAAAGAGTTTTAATGCAGGCTATGAGCAAACATGTTCTTTTCCATTCTCCAATACCTTGATGAGACGTCTATCGACTGCTGTGGTAATTGCACTATCTCAGATAGTTTATTGATTGACAAGCACTTTCAAATGCTTCCCGCGGGACTTCTAAGCTTGATACGTGAAATAGTGCGATTTATAGAATAAAAAAATTACCCACGTAATCACAAACATTAAAATCACTAAAACACAGACGTTTCAGATTTTAAGAAATCCATCTACAGTGTCTGAAAAAAAGAGTACTTTTTGAATAAAAACCCTACAAAAAACCAAAATAAAACAGTGCTCTGAAGCACACACAATAAAAATATAAATTTCGAAATCCCTATAACTTCCAACCTTTATTTTAATTTATTACACAGTGACTATTTTCAAAGGAGGACCATATTCACTGACATCATGACGTAATTTAAAAATGAACAAAGATTCTAAAATAGGGAGGTCAAGTATTGCACCGACATAATTTAAAACTGTAAAATTTGTACTTTTAAATGGGTGGTCTTTGGCAAAATAATGCTCTCTAATAGATGAGGGGGACGGTGTTCTGAGGCTTACGTCCTGTTCGGCAGGAGACTCCCTCATGTAGAGCGCATCATACAAAGAATTGGAGCGAGACGCTTCCAAGATAAGACTGCTCGCAGCCACAATATTTTTCATCAAACTATGAAATTTACAAAGGAAATTGAAGAATATACTTTTTTTATTGATGTAAATGTTCAGAGAGTGAACAATCAATTGGCGACTTCTATCTTTCGAAAAAATAGTTTTACAGGTTTGGGTACGAACTATATTAGTAACGTATTTTCTAATTACAAATTCCCCGTTACAGCGTCCCGATTGCATATGGTTTTTGTAATAAGCTCTAATTATCAGCTATTCCATGCTGAAATGGAGTTCTTAGGGAGTAATTTCAGATGATATATCTTTCTATCCTCAATCTTTAACTGAAAACTCAGAAAACTACTAAATAATGTTCACGGAAAAAAGATTATTTCCGCTACTGCTCCAAATTATGGTTATACTACTTACTCCCTTTCACTGGCCCTCAAACTTTTGAAGTCCCAGCAGCTTCAAATATATTCTAACTAGTAAGGTAAGGCGTTTTGGAAGTTCTTAACACTATTTTGCAAACATCCCTGGCAGATAACGTTCGTCAATGCACTTTTTCTGTGGTCATTCTGCATACTTCACCAGAAGCCCAAATAATGTGATAGTACGGCAATCAAGACGTAATGTTGCGGATGCTCCTTACGTTGACTTCCGTTACAAGACTATAAGTAATTTTAGCACGATATTCTTCAGGAAGAGAAGATTTCATGTCTAATTTTTAGTATTTATAGTTATTTTGAATAATCTAACGGAACACGTGAAATACTAATACTTCACTAACTTTGAGGAACTTGACAATTAAAAGTACAAATATTTTTCACTGAACATACAATATCGTTAGGAAAATAAAATGAGAAAGTAATGTTGTACAAAACCTAAAAATATTAGGTCTATTTCAATGTTTAAATTAATAAAACATATAAAATGACTTTATGGATATCATAAAGTAGTACTCCTAGTGAGAGCATGTCCATAAAATCTAAGTCGCAGAGGGCGTTTTTCCATAAAGTCGCACTCGCAGAAGAAGCGTGTCCATAAAGTCGCACTCGCACAGCGCGTGTTTCCATAAAGTCGCACTCGCACAGGGTGTGTTTCCATAAAGTCGCACTCCCCGTAGGAGCGTGTCCATAAAGTCGCGGCTCACAGAGGGGGAGCCGTAAAGTCGCGGCTCCATAAAGCCTTGCCACCCTGGCAACCCAATGATAAGCTCCCCAGGGGGTCTAATTTAAACTTCTCAGCTTCAGTCGGATTCTGAGGTGCAATGCGCGGCGTCTTAATGCGAGTTGAAGACTTCCGCTCATTTGACCACGAATGCTAAGGCCGGCCGAACGACGTAAATTTCAAAGGCACATCCCTTTCGCAAGTGTCTGCATCTTCACTGAGTTGAACTGATGAAAAGTGTAAAACGAAAGTGCAACGTAAGTTGTTGAAGAAAACGAATAAAAATCGTGCACTTGAGTCGTATATTATTCGCATCTAAAAAAATTCTCTACACGCTCCAAGATGAATTTTCATAGGGGGTTTTTGCAGGACATGATAGACTCACTAACGAACAGAGTAGAGCTAGGGTAATATGGCAATCATAGTCTCAGGTAATACAATGAAGGGCAGCTATAACAAACGATTGACTAGGTTCAGAATATAGCTACCCAAACTGTGATCTCCGCCTGACTATTCTACTTCCTCGGTCCCTTCACCGACGTTTTGCACGCTCCCTTCAGCTTGGCGACTTTAGCTATGAACAATTCCATCTCTGCCCTATTTTTGATTGAGTTACCCCGAGATCAATCGCTGGTCTCCAGAGATATTTGTAGAAACACATTTCCTATGGTATCTGTTTAAAAAATATCAGTAATTTTCAAAATTCACAATCTCGGAAATACTTATTCAGTGTTCGAATAATCCTACTTAACATTTCGTGAGTTTGACCATAATTGTATCATTTTAGCTTCTAAAAGAACTGAAACGCGCAGTGGGGAAAGCTTAATCATAAATAACGCGTTTTGCACGAGCTTGAAAAAGTTACGACTTCTACTTCAAAACGCAGGCTCTTTAAGGACCAGTTCTCTACTTTATTATTAACCATAAAAATGCCAGCCATCCCTCGAGTTCTTTTGTTCTCATGCGCACGACAGAGACACATTTTTTGTCTCCACTGACAAATTCATCACTTGCAGCCCAATGGAACTATGATACTGAGCCAGAGTACCTCAAGAAAGCAGTCATAATCATGACTGTGAGCAAGCTTGCTACTGCGTAGTAAACTTTATTGAGCATTCATGGGACCGATAGTGGTCCTCAGTGGTCAATTCTAATAGGCCGTTATATATTGCGTGAAGGGTCGTTGGTATGAGTTCTAATTACGCACGCTTCGTTATCTCGGGAAGAGAACCAAGATATCAAGCTTGTGTGATATAGAGTCATTCAATATCCGCAATAAGCTTGGTGTCAGTATCGAAATTTTCATGATTGCCGTGGATATTGGCCGTGGTCCTTCTTTTGATGTGAAATTGTAGCCACCAAGCATTCGTGCAAATTAGTTGAAAAAAATGGAGAGCAATTCATCAATAATTAATCTTCGAAGTATTTCATTTGTAAGTAGGCAGCAGGTAACGTATACAATAAAAAAAAGTGCACACATAAGAGAATAGCAATTCGCGCTACTAATTTGCTTAAATTTTATATTTCAAGACTACAAGATTGCAATTCAGGATTTTGTTCCCTACGTCAGTCGAGGCCTCAATAGTACCAGTTTTCGACTAGTAACTAACACATCCTATTCGTAAATATCGGCGCCCGACTGTACTACGAATAAATCTATTGTCGTTCCCCCTCGCGGTATGCAGCTCAGCAGTGTAGCTAACTTTAAGGGTGCGCGATCCCTCTGTGAAATTTCCTTTCTTCGGATATTTACTCGAGTGGGAACTTCGTCGTGTGTCGGCTGCTTAGAAGGTAAAGTTCGTGCGACAGATTTAAAAAATGTTTCTCCTCCAGCTGTTGTCTTCTCAGTTGCACAAATTATGGCACTCGTAATTACATTCACTGGCAACTAAAAAGCAGTCCAGGAGCGAGAAGCAATGCTGTCGTCTGTTAGCTGCAGGCGTCATTGACGTCAGAGTCTCGTCAATAGTCGCTACAAGATCTACAATAATTTGCACTTTCACAACAACAAAGATAGCTTGAAAAACTTTACAATTACTCTGGCGAAGTGTATGAAGTCTATGTAAATTTTTTTTAAAGTGGTCAGTACATAGAGGATGAAAAAATAAAGTTAACGTCCAGTTTGCTTTATTTTTTTCCAATTAGACCTAAGTAATGAGATGTGCAGGCTAACAAGACGCCATTCATTTGAAGACCTATGAAATCTCAGGACATAATACCGACAGCTGCAAGGCAACAATGAGCTCTTGTTCTTTATAACACTTCATGACACTAAGTTCTCGTTCATTGTAAATGAACCTGCGACAAGCCTGATAAAAATTTAAACCTGAGGAGACTTTGAAGCTGATTCCCAGCGACATAAACGCAAAGACTAGTAGCAAGAAAGAAATGTTTTTTTTTTGTAAAGCTATGAGCCATTTTCAAAAAAGTTTTATGATTGTAATAAGGAATTATAGTTCCTTTTTCATTTCCCTTATAAGCTCCGATAGGAAAAATAGACAGTACAACTCAGTGCAACAAAACTAGTGAATATCAAAGGAGAATACCTGTACACGATTTCTGAAAAAATGGGCTCCAGCATGAAATAAATGACGATATGGTTCAGCATTTACGGTAGTTGAAAGATCAATCTAATGCATTCGCGCATGGTACGACTCACAGATGCACCACTTGAAAATAAGACCTCATTTAGCAATGACGATGCCGCAGCACACTTCCCGACAGCACCCCAACGCATTGCCAATGCTTCCCGCACGGATCAAATGCTCGAAAAATACCTGAAAATTGCGACCGTCAGTTCACATGTGGCTTGAGATACAAAAAGTAGAACAGCATATATGAGACACATCTATCGAAATAAGCCCATTTGTATAGAAGAAACCAGGCGACAACAGTTCAATTGAAGCCGTCCCACGTTCCAGACGCAAACGCCGATGCTATTTATTGGTATCATCATAAGCAGCAACGAACTCTTTAGGAGTAATGGAGCCCTACATGTACTCACTTCAGAGTCCAACAACTTACTTCAATATGCATGAACTTGATAAATTCTGGATCGTCAGTAGCATTTACGTGTTTGGACACTGATTTAATCTCAAGAAAAAAAAATTCCCAAAAGGGAATTTTTGGACACTGATACAACGCTTAAAATTGATTCCAACTGATTAACAATAGCACAGGTGCTGCATTTGGTTTTTAGACTTTGAAGAGGACCTTTGTATAAATTCTTGACCGTCATACTGTGTGACTACTTGATCAAGTGAAGTGAGTACACTATGAAATTTTGGAAAAATTGTCCACTTTATCGATTGATGTTACAGTCTATGGTTATGCACTCTAATTCAGAGAAATGAACGTTTTCCACAGAATAAGTATGTTCAGAGAATGAAGCATGGAAAAATATAATTTTCTTCTTCTTTTCGCTGTTATTCTAAGTCACAACTAATGTTGAACTATACTCAAAACCTCTACTCTACTGCTTTTAAATTTGATGAGATAAATCTGAAGTGGGCTAAACAATACTTTTGATTGGAGGAAAGTTTGTTACCACCATTCAAACTCAACGAAAAACGTGGAAATAGATCTCTATGATATTAGGAAATTAATGGTCAACATTGTCTATCTCGAAAAAAGCAGTAGAAACTATCAAAAGCTAGATCTTAGACTCGGGCAATATAAAAAACAGATGATACGTCATCGTGCGCAATCAGCATTAAATTACGCACCAGAGGCCCAATTAAATTCATTCGAGACCTAAGGGCTTATATTAGCAATCTCTACTCCCTTGCGTCCGTTCCTAGGTACTTTAATATCGCCGTACAGCCTGAAATTACTCTCCGCCAAGATGAGATTAAGAAAGCCTTACCCTGATGACCAGTCGCTCCAATTTCGTTCTAAACTCTTTCAGCTTTATCGCGCGACCGCCGCGAGCTCAGCGCTGGGTCCATTTACTCGACTGCAACTCGCCTGCTAACTTTCCCGAGCTTCATTTTGGCTAATGATGGCATCCAGACTCGAGGCTAATGAGAGGGAAATAATTCACTTGGATTCATATGTCCGTACACGAGGTTGACTGTTCAATTTAACTTAGCATGATGTACGTATGTATGCAGTGTGTAAGATATAACTGGATTCGCATGCTCCTCAGGGGGCGTAGGATAGGCCATAGACAAAAGGGTTAGGTTAGTCACGTTTGTCTATTTTGTGCTATGGGGACTGGCGACCCCAGGGGAGCACTGTTAGGTTACCTGAGCTATAGATAGGCCTTAGAGACTACTGTCTTTCGTGCCTCCTTGGCTTGTTGCAGTTTTCACACCTTCTCCGCTATCTTTCCCCTGGTTCCAAAATTAAACTAGTTATAAAACCATGCAAAAACATTGAGTTTCACTAAGATTCTTTAGTTGAAATAAGGCTTTAGAGTGACAGCTAAATCACCTCAGTATCTGAGAACGGAAGAAAAAATTCACATATGGATAATAAGCATACGAATGGAATGTAACATTTTTAAAATACAGTACAATGAATAAAAATGAGCCCCTTATTGTGCAGAAATATTCGGAAGCTAACTTAACATTTGGATTGAACAAGGGGAGTCGATCAAAAGATGTATGTGTCCGTGAATCAAAATGTTTTCTAATCCTCTCAGATCAGGGATAAATTTAGATGATAAGATTTCGGAATACCTGTTTTACCTTGGATAGATCGAACCAAGTGCATGATGCGAATGGTGCAATGGGGAGGATACTGTGAAGGTCTTTCAGTTCGAAAAGAAATCCTCTTATATTCTGTAACGCGAGGGTGCAGCACTTTCATAGTCTCTACACTAGGTGGCATCACACTGGCGACTTAGTCTTCCCACAGGAGGTGGCACCACTGTGTCATCACTCTGCCCACGCGAATAGTAATGCACAACATTTCTTCGAGCACAGTCACGGGTACGATCCTTTGCACAGAATAGACTGCCAATGTTGAAATTGTTTTGAAGAATGAAGCATCTATCCATCTGAGCATAGAATGGAATCATCAATGTTTTACTTTTCATTTTAGTTAAGTTGTTCAAGTCCGATCTAATGTTTGGAAATGAGCAATGCGAGCATTTTTTTGGAACAATATCATTTGAGGAATGACTTGTAAATATAGGGTCCAAGATCATTCCTCAACATTGTTCAATAAATGGAAGTGAGAAGCCAATGATGATAAATATTCAGGTAAAAAATCTAATTCAATGGTAAATTTGTTCCAGTTTAAAAGCCCGATCTACCAAACATTGAACGAGACCAATCTTGTAGCCGTATTCGATTGTCCGAGAATATTCCATCCCTAGTTTGGTAAAAGTACGTTTCGGAGGGACAACGTCAGGAAAAAAAATTCTATCTTTTTTAATTAAAACCCCAAAAATTATAATTTCTAACTGCTATCTACTTCGCTTGTCAATTTAATGGCATTTCGTTTCGACAGTGTTTCAATACAAGAGAAAATCATTATTGGGTCGAAACGGAACTCTGATGCTGAACCATTCTTTCTCCATTATGCTTCTATTTTTACCTATGATATACGAATAAAAATTTTGACAACTAATTTACCCACGATATCCTACTTCCCAGAAGGAGAGCCAAGATTTTTGAGTGAGATGCTTAACCTCATACGCAGAAGCACATGAAACAGAGAGGCAGGTGGTAAAGATGAGATTTATTAACAAAAAACTTGCCTCACAAGGCGGGTACTGAATATTTTAGCGAATCCTCCAGCCCGTATCACACTTACACACTCGACTACTCTCATTTCTGACGCTATGCAGAGAAGGAACAGCTGTTCATCCGATCTGCAGCTTCGATAATATTGCACTTAATACGGAATGGATGTGCTATGCAATGGAAAAGTGCTTATTATCAAGTCTGTGACTTGAATATAGGCTAGTCTAGTCCTCGTAAAACGTCGACTCTAAAATAAAATTAATCTTTCTAACACCTTGAGTCCCGTCACAATGAAATCCGAGGTATTCCAGTCAAATCCCGTTTAGGAACGTTATTGATGAAGGGAGTTTTGTTTAATGAAGCTGAAAATGACTCAATCACCATGCCTTTAAGAGAGATTGTGCATGTTATTCATACTTCTTATATGCGTATTAGATAGCAACAAAATTTATTTTATTTATTAATTAATTAAGACCAAGGGCATATGCTCGTTATAAGTTTCTGTATTTGTTTCTTTTTTATTTCTCTTACTAGGCTTTGTAAGTTTGGTCTCAGTCGGTGAAAAAAATTCAAAAAAGTTTTCAAATTATAATTTTTCAGAGTTTTGAATTGTCATACATTTATTTCGGAAGTACATGCGCTCATTTTGGTTTTCAACTACTCAAACGGTGCATGAAATAATCAACGAAACGGCATTCTGCGATTGAATCTAAATCCGACAAGTGAAATTCAGTATGAAATTCATAAGATTTTTGCTTTAGATAAGAGCCGGAGCAGCGCGATAATTTTACGGTTCCTTGCACAGCCTCGGAAACTAAGGCTACCTAATTAATTTTCGGTGTACAGAGCTGTCACGTTATCAGCGAGGTGCAGCTAAAACTTAGCACGCCGAAACAATCTCGTTGCACAAGCTCCATGTCTCGTTGCACAAGCTCCATGTCTCGTTGCACAGGCTCCATGTCTCGTTGCACAGGCTCCATGTCTCGTTGCACAGGCTCCATGTCTCGTTGCACTGGCTCCATGTCTCGTTACACAGGCTCTATTTCTTATAGCAGTTGATACATGAGAGCAACAAACTACGCTAAGTCAAAAAACAAACAACACGGATGAACTAATCATTGCTAGCGGACGCTCTTCACATTAAATGTATAATCCTCTTTAAAAGATTGCCAGCATAAGGTGCTGGTTTGTCAAGCTTGTAAATTCGTGGATTTCATTTGATGTAATGCTATGTGATTCTACGACGTCTCACTAGTACAAAACTTTTCAGACACATTAGAGAGCCAAACGTGTCCACAATTGCACTCGGTGTCGTCGCCTGAAGAAGGTTCTAAAACACGTTGGTGATGTGGAACAGCCTCTGCTGACCAAAATTCGTGTACAGAAGAGTTGAAAATGGGCATATAGTGACATTAAAGGTAAGCTTTTCAAATATTTAATTCACCGATGGAACCCGAACCACTTTAGATGGATGGAACGGATGACGCATATGATGACTTTTGGACAGGCATGACCGTCATTAGCGCGTTGGACTCACAACGAAGAAGAAACATTAGAATTTTGGCTTGGCTTATTGGGGGTGTGTTGGTCGGTTCTCGGAGAGTGCCTGAGGGTGTGAGAATGACTACAAAAAGCACCGCAAGCCGCGACTTGAGAATTAAGGAAAAATTTTATCTGGAAAACAGCCATATAAACACAAGATAATTCTTTTTTATCGCAAAGCTCTCAAAATGACGAATTCGAGGAAGAATTAGTCAACAACTTCAAAAAATGGACTGTCCGACTTTTTCTCTGGACATTGAACTTCTGAAGCATTCTCAAACAATGTGGTTGATAAAAACGAACTTTAATTTAAAAGTAAAGAAGCCTTGCGGCACAAAATAGTTCCTGTAACACAAAGAAAACTCGATTGAATTCTAGAAATTGATAACTTCCAAGAAGCAGCATCATGTCGAACTCACTTAGGAAAAGGATCACATATCCCTTATTAACCCTAAGAGGACGAGTTCGTTTTTGCAATGAACAAAATTTTGCGTAAATGTTCTGCCAGATTTCATGAAATTCGCTGCAATTACGCCCTGGTTTTGAATGAAATAATAAAAATTTCAAACTAAACTGCACTGATTAAAGCGAAGGGCATTCTTGACAGCGCTCCTAATATCGTTGGTAATTATTGCCTTCACCATCATTCATCAGTTCAATCTCCATGTTTTCTTTGATTCAGTGTAATTTGTTTCTCGTATGCACTCAGTCCGGTATTGTGTGAAGAATTTAAAACGAAAATATTTCGTTTTTTCTTACGAGTTTAACTGCTGCTCGCTCACAATGTGACTCAGGGCTATACGGTGAAACTGAGCCAACGACTATAGGAGTTTTTGATAATGTGCGTTGAATCTTTTAATTGTGTCTCGCGAGCATAAATATATGGAAAAAAGACTGCCTGTGAGTTTAGCGTTAAATTATACCCGGGGTATTTGAAATAAGTCGTTTAAAATATCATTTCGTTAACAATTTGATACGGTGTGTTTTTGAAAACTCTAAGTGTATTCTATGATAAAAGCAATTTGAAATTGGGTGACAGGCTAAGAAGTAATCGATGTATTCTCTCAAAAACGAATAAGCTTATCAAGCGACAGTTCACTGTCATTCAGACTGAATGGACCGATGGTAAACCATTTGTCACATCGGTTGTCATACAGATCAGTTCGAGCCAGTTAAAACCATCGGTTGAAACCATTCGTCACATCGGTTGAAACCAGAACACATATCATCCCCACCTACAGACAGAAGCGGCAGCTGAAAGAGCAACAGACTGACGTTTGGTTGAGCTACGAAGAACTGTTGACCCATCCGTTGAAGCGGCCGATCCCCCCCAGCTGGCAAAACATGCGTTACTCCCAGCCAACCAAGCGAATTTCCCCGGCAAATCCTCTCGCTTACTCGAGCATAAATATCGGGTATTCTCTGACAAAATTCGAGTAAAAAACGACCTATAAATAACGACCACGTGCACAGCCTAGTTTGAATTTACCATCGAGGTCAGGGGCCGACTCATTGCTCTTGATTTGCCTCCCGAACCTTTTGTTGACGACGGGCCTGTGCATCGACGTAAAGAAGGGCGGGCGATCCTTTAAAAAAACGTATTGGTATTAGAGAACCTACATTTTGAAATTCTCGGTCTCAACAAACGAGTTATCCTAGTTGGAATGCTTTTTAACCTGGTAGAAAGAACATTTCTCGCAGTGGCACGACTCATTCAAGCATTGATGCCACTAGCAAACTATGATGCCTCTACTACTCCTACTCAAGCCTTGATGCAATTGAAAGCTGTCATCAATCGATAATTTTATAATTTTGGTTCAAAAAGTCCGTAATGTATGTAAGAGGTTTTGTACATTTAATAATTGTAATCGCCTTATTTCATGGGATGGGGAAATAAATTTTTCTCTTCGTTGTTTCCTCAAACCTTTCCAAGAATTAATTTGAGATTTGTTCCTAATATGATTTTGGTTGTAGATGTCGTTAAGACTATTTTGTTTTTTATTTAATTAGTGTGTTACTGGTCTTTGAGGCTATTTTAAGTAAGCGAATAGTCTTTTATTGAATTGAAAGGGTAAATTCGAGCTACAGTGCCGCACAGCATAAGAGCTGCATACACTGTAGATGTATTGCACACTATTAGGCAGCGGCAAAGATTAAAATATTTAGATTTACAGTGAACCATGAAACAAATAAGCATCACCATTACGTATATAACATTTTTAGTGGGCAGGAATAAATTGTGTTAAAACCCATAAAATTACTGGAAATCTATCAGCTTATGTATGCATATGAGTTACTGATAAGCCCTGGCAGATAACCTCCCAGAGGTAGACCATCTGCTCGCTGCATCTGATTCGGCGGGCCATAAATCCCATTAATATTTGGCATTGTCCCCCTCATGACAGGGGAAACACTGTTGCTGAGATGCAGGGCCCTTTACGTGTATTATGAATCTCAACCCATCGCTGCTCTACACCGTCAGTCCATCTAGTCGCCAAGATGTTCATCATGACATCACTGCACCGTCCGTTGATCTAGTCGCCAAGATGTTCATCATAACATCACTGCACTGTCCGTTGATCTAGTCGCCGAGATGTTCATCATTACATCACTGCACCGTCCGTTGATCTAGTCGCCAAGATGTTCATCACAACATCGCTGCACTGCACCGTCTGTTGATCTAGTCAGCGAGACGTTCTCAACAACACCCCTGCACTGCATCACTCGTTGATCTAGTCGCCGAGATGTACGTAACTGTGCACAAGTTCACAACCGCACCCCAACTTGTGCGTTTTTCTGAATGCGTGCATGGGCAACCCAGTGTTGGGCACATCTCTTATGAAGAATTTTTGAGTTTTTTTTAGCGCTCTACGACATATATGTATGCAGGATAAATTTTATGCATGCAAAGCTTATCATCAAACTTCGCAGTTATTGGTAATTGTAAAATTATATCCTTGTATTACAGATTTTTCCTTCGAAACAAAATGAATTTTCGCTGCTCGTTTTTCCGTTTATGCATCGCAGATGCTTTCTCATTTTGGTGAAACGGACAATGTTAATTCATTTTGAATTTATGCGCTTACCTGTGAGCCTTTTAGCTCTACGGTATAAAATTCTTTAATTGCAGTGATAGAAAGTCAGGCACAAATGGGAAATTTGTGTTTACAGCAGTAAGCTGAACCAGCTTCAAATTAGTTCATTTAAGCTCAATTTCAATAATTTGTTTCCCGGCACACTACAGCGAGCGACAGATATTATTGGGTGTAAGTCACTCCAACATCGCGAACCATCTACCCATTTTACGTATGAAAACAACTCAATGGAGATACTGTAGCTGACATCACTGTGTTCTAGTTGACTTTGTGTGAGTCTTAGTCATGTTCAGTCGCTTCTGGCATTGAGTTTCATCCATTATAGATTTATGCTTCCATAACGTTTCCACTCCCCGTCACCTATACTTGCAAATAGGCTTAACTGAATTCCAATTGCATGTTTATTAAAATTAAAAATGTAGTTCTAAAAATGGATGCGATAAAGCAAGCAGGTAATCATATTCTTTTCCATTGGGAAAAAAATTGCCAAAGGTCTAAAGTAATAGCCATAAATAGAGTTTTGGAAAAATTTAAAAATAGAAATGGTTTTTACGTAACACCAGTTGTTTCATTGCCGAGCTTTTTGTAACTACCCGTTTGTTTAGTAGCTCACATAAGCCTCAAATCAAGTAGCGGCACCAGCCTATTTTAGGAACTCTAATCGAAATGACTTGATCTATTCTTAAATGAAATGACTTGGTCTATTCTTAAACGAAATGACTTGATCTATTCCTAAACGAAATAACTTGGTCTATTCTTAAACGAAATGACGATCTATTCTTAAATCAGAAGTGCTTGAGCTTCGCTAAATTAATCCACAGTTTTAATTTGCTTGAAAATACGGTATTGAAAAGAGTATTTTTTATACTGGTCACAATCAGATCGTTGTCAGATTATTGTTAGTCACGATTAGAATATTGTTAGATTATTGTTAGTCACAATCAAGATATTGTCAGATTATTTTTTATCGCAATCAGATCATCGTCCGATTATTTTTAGCGGCAATCAGATTATTGTCAGATTATTGTTAGTCCCAATCAGATCATCGTCAGATTATTTTTAGTGACAATCAGATTATTGTTAGTCACAGTCAGATTATTCAAGCCTCACTCGCCACCAGCAGGCAGGACCATTAAAACTTAGTTGTACAACATTTTAGACAGCGTTGACAGCGTTGTCAGCGTTGACAGCGTTAACAGCGTTGAATCTGATGGTGATGGGTAAGAAATTTGTTCACAGAGTGATGACCTAAAACTTGGGGAACATAAACAGTTAGCACTCAAAACTGGTGACCTAACACGGTGCAACGAAGATCTCCTAAAAGGATATGTTTCGCATTTATAATGTTCATGCAGCGTAATATGAGTATCCTAAATATTTTCCATATTTCCTGCTAGCCTTAATTGGGTCACGCGAATTTTCAATATCCTTAGCGTAAAATGTTCTACTAATTCTGCTCACTACCCGTAGAGTTATGCGAGCGTTAGTTCTTTTTCAGAGACATTTAGATAGTTGGCGGCACATACAAATAGGTGAGAAAAAGTTCACTTAATATTTGAAGCATCAATGTTTTGAAGTTACATATCGGTTCATGTAATATTTGTTTAACCTTTTTGCATTCATTAGCTTAGTTACAACTCCTCGCTTTCAACATGTTAACAGCGTGTCGTCTTGTATTTTTATTCCAGTGAAAGGTAGTACATTCATTTCTAAGGTCCACGAATAAGGCATTGATATCTTTATTTTCATTTTTCCTTAAGCTACACTTTCATCTAAATTTCTGCTCAATAGAAAATGAGTAAAAGTGTTGAAGACTTTGTGCTAATCGATCCCCGAATAAGCGCTTGCTCTGATCTTTTTTTTTGCCCGCAGGGGGTCAGCGAAGAAGATATTAACTTTATAACGACCCGTTATTACTAATCTTGATTGGGTCTTGCAATTTTTAACAATTTGAAGACTCTCCAACACACCACCCAGCTTAAATGCTACAAGATCACCTGCCGTTTTTCAGAGAAGCTATCTACGTTCCTAAGATAATTACTATTACTCAAAGTGACTTTATTTTTCTAACAGCCTTCCCCTCTATTGAAAATTCTCTGAAAAATATTTCCTCGGGCTACATACGGCATCGGTTTTTAGAAGGCATCGGTTTCCTTTCAACCGAGTCCCTAAAAATTGGAACATTGTTGTAAGTGATAAAGTGCATTACTGCCGGCCTGAGCCAGCACATTTCCGAATCGACGGTCAGTAGAGTCTCTTTCTTTTCGGACCCTTCGCACTTATTCTCCCTTAAATGAAAATGAAACTAAAAAACTGGATCACTAAAATGCTTCGCGTAACGAAGAGAGGAAATTTTTCGGTGGGCCATATTATTGAATTCTAAAAATGTATTTAATTCAATCGAAAAATTTGCTTGGAACGATTCCAATCCACCAGATTTTCAAAGCATTTTCCATTTGCTTCTCAAATTAATATTCAGAATGAACTTAGCAGTATTAAATATTTATCATAAAATGCACGCTGTAAGAAAATGAGATACGTTTACGCCCATCGACAAAGTTTCCCCTAAGCATCCACCGATTGACGAAAGCTTTCAATGTTTGAGTTTATTTCACTCTCATTTATGTCTCATTTGAAGTAAAATACATGGTGTAACGCTTGTATTATTACGCCTGTATCATAATTCGAAAGTAAGGAGTATAATATTTAACAGCTTTATAAATAAGTGTCCATGAATCATTTAGACAGTACCACTAAAACCGTTTTCACCGGAGATCATTCAAGATGCAAAACAATTTTTAGAACTGCCGGCTCCAACGAGAGGCAAAATATCTAACTGCTGGAAATTTTCTTCATTTCTTAGTTTAAAAACTGTATGAGAAGAACTCATACATTATTCCCAATTTTTGAACAAGATTTTAGCTAGTTTTAAAAACATGATTTTTCGATGCACTTTGCTAATTTTAATTTTGGAACGAATTAAAGTTTCATTTCCTGTTTTTGAAATGCAATGAGGTTCATTAGAGTATTCTTACTCCATGTTGAAGTACTTTTTACTCTTATCAATCACTATGTGAAAATACTTTGTGTTTAGGTAAAATTTCACATATATAGTTGGATAAGTTGTGTGAAGAACACTGAGTACGCCAGTACCAACCTAGCTTGACTCATGGCATGTTTTTGTGTCATATCCGTGTCTACCACACGCTAGGGCTGAACATCTCACGTAGGCATGGCTGTCACATGGTAGGAATGAATATCACACGATAAGCCAAATTATCACACTGTTCTTAGACAAAATCGGGATTCAGAATCACGGTGTTTACATTTTATAATCTCTGTAACACATCGCGCATTGCACCTTAAGCTTCCTATGGAAGAATATCTTTTTATTCTCGCTTATGGTGAAGATGGTCACCTTGAATTTTAAGGCGCTACCCAAATGGATGTCCAACACTTGAATACTTTTATGTATTCTGTCTAATCGTTAGAAACATCTATCCGAGTTGTTACGACAGTGTGAATGTGGAGATAGTTAAGTTTGGGGGACCTACATTGTGTATAAGTTTCATTCATTTTACGATACCGTTCACCTGCATTCATAAAACAATATGAGTTGATTTCATCCTTAGAATCATTTACTAAAACCATTTACTATATAATAAGTCGTGCATTCAAGAAAATACAAAACTAAACCTGGAAAATCTGTGTTGCGTACAAACTACTCTGAGATAAAAACCACAGAGCAATGAATGGTAGTCCTTGGATTTACGCGCTGCAATATTACCACCCAAAATTATGCCAATTTAGGTTTGAATGAAAATTGCTTTCACTCTATATGTGATGCAAGCCAGTACCCGCCTGTACATGGACGTAATCTTGTCAGCTTAAGTCTAGGAGCTAAATTTTTAACTCTAAAGAATGACGTCAAATGTGACGTCGCCCGCTATTAATCGCCTAAACCACGCATTAAGTTAATCGCGAAATTTTCAATGAAACACCAGCTTGGAGGCCATTATCGCAAGAAATCTATCGTCAAACTTTAGGTACTAAACATTATCATACAGTTGAAAATTGTCCCGGATAATTCAAAGATTTCCAAAACTCATATGGAATGGAAAATACTAAAATATCAGTGACGAAATTAATTGCATCAAGGCGTAGATTTGAACGTAGCTTTAGGCTCAAAATTTCAACTCGGGTTGCAGAATTTAACGAAGCTGATATTCAATGACCATTCTGAGCTCGCCATTGCGCATTATTCTAATAGAAGTGAAAACATGCAGTCATCATTACTATACAGGCAAAACACATCTTCATTCTTTACTTCTTTTCAGTACAATGTGAGGGAGCTTCGGCCAAGTTTGAACGACCGGTCTTGAGGGCAGAATTTAACATCGGCCATTCCAGCCACTCTGCTCCATAAATCCATTGCATGGAGTTCCGTACGGAGAGTTCGTTCAGATACAGCGGGTGAAGGGGCATCATTAACGTTTCCCAGCATTTCTTATCTTTGATGCAAACCGATTCCAGTCAACAATTCGGGACTCAATGCGGCGGTTGTTATCGGTTAGAATTTTCTTCGGGCCTGAATTTTGCCTTGAATTGGCGTACATACCGATTTGTTTCCATTATTGGTGGACCCTCATAAGTACAATATGAAAAACTAGCTAATTCCACTAATTATTTTACTGAATGTCTTTCAGTCCGACCAAATGTAATGGCCCTGAGACGTCTTCCTTTCGTTCCATCGTTGTGAAGCAACTGAAAAACAAATATATACTTTACCTGCTCTGAATGAAGAGAGAGACCTGTTCAGTACTCGCATAAAACTTGAACTTCGGTCACAACTTTGAAAATCAATTGATAAACGTGTGAAATAATTGGAGCGCAAAAAACAATTCGTGTCTATTTCATCTGGTAAGCTTAAGTGATTCAATTTCTGAAGCAAATAAACATGGGAATCTCTCTTTCGGTAATGTTTTCCCACCACGTATAAGCAGCCTTTAATTTAAGACGTACACACTAACATGCATCATGTTAGTAAATAAGAAAATGAATAGTCCTCTGTATGCAAGAGATTGCTCAAGTTTTAACGTTGTGTTCACTCACTCGCTTTCAGTTCTCTTAAATTTCTTAGCAAAATATGAGAGAACGAATCCGTCAGAGGTTTCCAGGAAACATTAGTGAAATGAAAGCCACTGCCCAAAAAGAGGTGTACAAAATTCTTGATTTTTCAGTCAACTCCTTACAATAATTTATCCGATGGCCGGTTATCAGCATATTGCTGCATGTGACAGGGCAATAATTTATTAGGACTGCAACCTTGGAATTTCCGTAACATCGTTAATGTAGCTGAGTTTGCGTTATTGAAGATGCAAGAGGAAACTTAGTGCTCTTCGTGTTGGGAGATCGTGCTGAGTTTAGGTTACTTTAGATGTTGGAGGAAGCTTAGTACTATTAGTGCTGGGAGATCGTTTTTATTCCTCATTTGATCACACGTAGCTCTTATTCGCGCGTAGCATCTAACTCGGTCTCGTCGGGTTTTGAACTCGCAGGTGACATAAAAGCGTCTGGTCATACGTGCTTAATTGCACAGCTCTTTTTATATGCATTTTTGCAATGATAGACTCTGGCTTGGGATAAGGAGCAAAGGTAGTTCAGAAAAGATATATTACCCAGAAAATATCTCATGAAAGGGACAGAACAAAATTCCCTTGACAACCAGAAAATCGGCTGAACAAAAAAAAATGTGTAGGACAAAAGAATTTGGCTCAAATGGGAAACCATTTAGTGACGTGCCCTTTATTTGCAATAGCAGCATGGAGACGTTATTGTAACGGTAAAACTAAATTTTGACACTCTGTATGTGGTAGTTTGTTTAGTTCTTTCATGCACATGATCCTCAAATCAGCAAGTTCTTTGGACTTTTTCCATGCGTAGCAGTTCTGAGTTTACGCCACAAATTTTCATTTGGATGAACTTAGGTGATTGGCTTGGCCTTGGAAGGACACTTACTTGCTTATTTACGGTTAGTTCATATGTTAATTTCGCCGTATGTTTGGGGCCATTGTCTTACTGTTAGGGCACACGTGCCTGCCGGAAAATATTTTGTGTTAATCCATTTTACAATCAATGATGTGGAGCTCCCCTGCACCATGGACAGTAAAATAACCGTACACCATGTTGCTGCCTCCTCCATGATTGGCTGTAGGGATAGCTTTCTTGGGATCATAGGCAGTTATAGTTTTCCTCCATATATGGCGCGAGTTCTTTTGATCGAAAAGTTTAATTTTTCTTTATCCGACCATACGGCTCGATCCTAAAACTTAATTCCTTTACCAAGATGGTCTTCGGTAAACGTTAAACGGCTTTTCACATGTTTTGCTTTGGAAAAAAAGGTTCAGCTTGGAATGTAGACTACTCCGATACAATTCTCTAACAACCGTTTTTCGACCGATATGAACTCCTCGTAACTCCAGTCCTTTCTGTAGGCATGTACGGGTTGTCATGGGCTCATTGGTCACCTTACGCAGCACATAGCGTCGAGAGCGGCCCGTGATCTTGCGAGGAGCTCCGACTCCTGGCACAGTGGAGATTGCCCCAGTCTCTCGATGCTCCCGTACTATTGCCCCAACAGTTGAGTAGGCACCATAACACATTCAGCAATATGCCGGTAGGTCGATCCTTCATTAAGAAGTTTCTCTATTTGCTATCGAATAGCACCGGTTATTGCTTTAACTTTTTGGCATTCTATCCACTGAACATCCTTTTTCAACAAAACCTGAAAAGGTAATGATTGTGACGATTGTACTTTGTTTACATTACATGTGCTTCTGGAAGTTTCTGGAAGCTTAATAAAATGTTCTGTTGACAAGAAGCTCAAAAGATGCAACAAAATAGAAATCATTTAATTCGGCCAAATACTCTTGTCCCACATATTTTTTATTTAGTAGATTTTCTGGTTGTCAATAATTTGTTCTGCTCTATTTAAATATTCATGTGAATATGTGTTCTATGAACTACCTGTTCTCTCTACCCCGATCCAAAGCTCTGAATTTTCGAAATACATGCATCAAAAATAGATTTGTGCGAATACTGATGTGCAGGATTAAAACATGTCCGTGAAACGCACTGCTGCTGTAGTGGGTTGCACTTTTTCTACAGTTTCAAATGATCTACTGAAAAACTTAACCCTTTGTGGATTCTTCTTCAATTTCTTTTTAGATAAAATCAACACAAATCGTCCACATGCGACAAATGAGCACGTTCTCTTTACTTCTCAGATCTTTTTGAGTATAAATTTCCTCCCGCTGATGTCATTCAAACTCAATTTTAATACGTTTTCAGCGACGCCACTAATTTAATTTACTCTAAGAATAGCTGACATGAAGAGAAAACGTTCGTCAGAAAATCTGTTCGAGCTTTTATCAAAGTCGTGCGGGAGGAGAAAGTCAAGCCTCGGCGCTCAGGGAGCTCCTAAATTTACACTGTAGTGAAGGTAGAAGACCCAATTTTTCGAAAGCCTCCGGTCGTGAAATTAGGTTTATTTCATTTTCCTCTAGCGGCCTCCCAACTAAAAGGGATCGTCTACCATTACCAAACCCTGAAACTGGTAAGCTCCATTGGTGCAGAAACTTGTCTTCATCCATTAGTCTCTTAGTAAAAGCCACTAGCATAGTTTTTTGCGTAGGGTTTTTCGTCTTGTGTCATGATTTGAAGATAAAGACCAAAAATAAATTACGTCAGTTAAAGGGGAAAATTGAGGAGTGGATTTTCTCATGCAAATCCTTTTTGTTTTTCACCCCTACTCACCTTTATCTTTTCATCATATATTGGAGTCCTTTTGAAGTTTGACTTAATCCGTTCATTTTAACGTGACGGCCGGGTAGAGTTTTGTTCAAATACTTAAAACTATATTTTTATTGCAAATTACTTTTTGATGCGTAAGCAACATATCAAAATTCGCTAACTGTACCTGTACAACAGACAGCACCATATGCGAAAAAAATTGCTAAGGTAACGTGCTATTTTGCCTATAAATATAACAATTATGAATTAAATCAATTTACAGTACGTTTAACCACGTGCTGCAACCACTGCTCTGAACTCGAGCGCATGAATTAGAAGGGAGCTCACGCTCGCCTCAAAGCAGCTCAGTCCACGATCCCGCTTCAAACACCCCNTCGTGGTACTTTGTGAGTATCATTTAAAGCGATTTTATCACACATATAATGATGTATTAAAGGTAATTGATCTGGGACTCCCTAGCAATGCAATATTTTTCATTTACATGATTTTCAGGATGAACGTTTTAGTTTGATTTTGAGGAATATTATCTCCTAGAGTTTCTAGCCTACAAGAAGAAAACGTGGCGCGTTTGACGAAGAATTTTATCACGGAAAAGCAGTTTAGTTCTTTTCGACCTTTGTAGTTACGCAAAACTTATAAATAGAAAAGTTGGAACAAAACACAAATTTTTTCCTATTTCAGACATAAACATTTTGTATTACGCTTCGCTTGAATTGTATGGTGCATCGATTACAACCAACTCCATCGTTCTAAAATGGCTATTTTCGGTCGTGAAATTTATTGGAAATATAATTCTTTTTAGAAATAACTAATTTTTCCGAAAAATCTAAAAAGTCATATGAACAATATACGTTCCTTTTATTGAGTTTCATATATATGACAAATTCGAAAATAGTACGCCCCATAGGAAATTAAAATTTCGCAATCCCGACGGTCCCCTCAGCTAAATAGCTCACGTGAAGCCGAAACTTGCCCTGCAGGGCACGAGCTGCAGGTATTATTTTGTATTATCGGCAGGCATGTAAAATTGAACGAATTATCAATTTTATTTTTTTAACTTATCGCAAACAAATTTTGTCCGTACTATTAATAGAAGCTTCAGGCATGGATGCTTGGTAAACTATGATATTTGACTTTATCCATGCCCCTCCAAAGAATTGTTGTAAAAATTCCACCAATCAGCTTTTTAAAGTGAATGAATTGATTTCTTACCTGTGATCTACAATGAAATATGGATATTTCAGCGCTGTTAGTGGCTTTCTTTAAAACTGTAACGAGAACAAATTTCTAGCATAAGATGCGCTTCCTTTAACGTCAAAGGAACAGTTTACGTAGGTCTTGGAATATTATCCATATCGCAGAATTTACTGAAAAAAAACACAGAGCACCAGAGTAGTTTTGAAGATACACCTCGCCGAACCAACAGCCAAAAAATTATGAAGAATAGGCTATTCACAAAAACATTCAGAAAAACCTGTCTGCTTGGGTAGGTAAATTAACGTTTTAAAGTTGACACTTTTATCTCGGTTAGAATGCAGTCAGCTTCGTATGAGGTGCAGTCTTATGTACAAATGCAATAACGCTAACTGTAGCTAGCTCCGAACGAGCATACTAAACTCTGGCCTTATGAAACTGTTCAAAATCGCCCTTCTGTTCTTCGGATTAAAGGTGAGGTAGTTGAAAGTATACCCAAGCAAATTTCCGGGTCCTGACACCGTCCAAGACCACGTACAAAACCTCCTGGTGTTTGCTTACGTTCTTGAATACCCTACTCAACCACCAGCCACGGATTGCAACAAATTGAAGTAACATTTAATGAATATAGAAATAACGACAGGATGACTGAATAACACCGGAATCTGCAAGGGGCGAAATATCTTATGCACTGATCAAATGCACTTGATACAATAACTGCAACTGCTAATTGAACCTCTAAATGCTAACTTCAAGAATAGTTTCTGCTCACTGGATCATAGGCTTTTGATTTCTCTAGATTATTTCTATTATCTCGGAAACTAAGAAAACGATCAGCGCGTAAGTACTTTAAAATATTTAAATTATAGTTTTTTTGTGAAAATTATTCAGTGCTGTTTCGCTGTTTCTGAAACTTTATTTCAAGGCAACATGAATCCATATTGTATTCTCTTACCTCGGCTTACTGGAAATTCACTTTAAAAAGCTCATTCGCTACAGCATCTTTAGCATTAATTTCAGTAACACCAGGTAAGGTTCAACCTGTACTCAAATTCGAAACAACGTCTTACAAATAATTGCCGTAATAATTCAATTAAATTACTCAAATTCTACACATTAACTGTCTTTTATCTTTATTTTCTTGTATGATGCTGTGACGGGAAACATATAAGTGTAGGATGTCTTTAATAAAAACATTATTTATACATATTCGTTACTTAAAACTATTGAATCATACAAATTGTAAATGCAAATTATCACTCCCCGCCATCCTCATGCGTGACACTTTTACAGGTAGCATATATGTGTAGAATGTTTTTTAAGATTTATTTTGTACATACACGTTGCGTTAACACTATTGAATCACACAAATTGCACTCACTGACGGTCACTCTTCGCTATCCTCCTGAGTGACACTGTAACAGAATCGACCCTCGATTTCGGGCGAAATGTTTCCAGTGATGACTTTATTGACGCACAATGAAAGGCGCTCTGCGATCAGCCCTTTTGCAATTGAGTTACGCGAGCATTTGCAGGATTACGGGCTGCCGAAATAAGGATCCGCTCTACCCGTGGGAGAGGGCAGAGCACGGCGAGGTCTGCTTAGGCGTTGGAGGTCGAATGGTGCAGGAAAATAGCGTTTACCTGCCCTGCTTCAGGCAAAAGTATTGGGGAATTGATTAATTGTCCCTAAAGGCTGCAAATAACTTCAAGATTATCCGAAGAAATGATAAAAACTCTTTTAATAAACTGAAGGAGAGGATTTACTGTCCTTCGTCGCTCTGTATGAGATATTTGACCAAATTGCAATGCTTTAAAATCAATTATTCGTTATCTCCTTTTCATTAACTCATTTTCATAGGTTGCTCAAATTTTCTAAACAACGGCTTAAATGATTTCATCACTTCAGGATCTTAACACTGCACACAAATGCTTCTTAGTATTTCCACCCAAGACGATCTGCGCTGTGAAGCTCACTAGTTGCGTTAGTGTCAAGAAATATCAAGTCCCCTTGGTAGTCGTTAAGGTTTGGATTGTTTGCTTCACGTTCCTTTGCAATAACGGAAACGTTTAAGCTTCAGGTTCAGGTTCAGTTTCGAGTTCAGAATCAGGCTCAGCTTCAACTTCTGTTTCAGGTTCAGTTTTATATTCAGTTTCGGATTCATTTTCAACTTCAGTTTCCTATCTGAGCCACAACATCACCATCAGCCTGGAGTTTGAATATATTTTTAGTCCTTGGTTCATTTTCAGTTTGCATTATCAATTTTTTTAGTGACGTTTATGTTGTAACAATAACTCTCGAAGGCTACCTGTCTCCTAGAAATCGCTGATGAAGGCCTTGAAGTTACGCTGATGGACAGCAATGTCTTTCCGTGTCCACCCTGTGGGGCTGTACGAAAAAGCTTACAACTTCCTATGATAGAATTTTAAGATCTAGATATCTCCCAATTTATTGAAAATCAGGAAATCAGAAAGCAAACAAAAACGCACAGCAGCAGTAATTCTGTGCAACAATTGAATTCTGATCGATTTTGACCAATATATAGGGTTACTTCAACTGACAAAAATATGTTTTCTTATCAGTCACGGTTTACAAGGGCCCATTCGCGAGAGTTAAATTGCCGCTGGTACGGTCGTCCATATCTCGTTTGTACGGATACATACTCCTAAATTCAACATTCTGTGTTTCGTACAAATTTGGCCCATTCGGATAAAATTCTATTGGATAAACTGCGCTTTAACTTTTCGTATAATGCCCAAATTCCCCTGCAGTGCAAAACCGTAAAACAAGTTAGCAGTTGCAAAATAGTTTGGTCAATTAGAGTTGTGTCGAGCTAGCAGGCGAGTATTTTTCTTAATGTTTGAAAATATGATTTTACAAGTGTCCCATTTGTGAGACGCTAGTGAGTAATGGGCTAAGATTTAGTTGATGTACCTGCAGATAATTCTAACACGCAGAATTCTATCACGAATTTAAAGAAAGAAACAGTGGCAAAAGAGAACAAATTGCATCACTCCATGGAGAGTCAATATCTACAGTAGCTGTTTTGTTTGCAGCAGGTTTGAGTTTGGAAACCACGTGTGCTTTTTGCAAAAAAAAAATCACTAAGCCCCTCACATAGCTTTGCTAGCGTCATTTAGGTACTACAACCACCTACCTCAACTTATGCTCATGGTTTTTATGCAATGCATCTTCGTAACATACCCAGGTTAGTGTACAGTGTTATTCTTTTCTGTTCAGGAAATACGGAGCAGCGACTCCATTCATACTCAATGTCTCTTCATATCAGATCATCATAATGAGATATTTACGCTGGCATCCGCTGGACAGCAACTGCTGATGACAGGCTGCTCAGCAGTGGGGAGAAAACGAGGACATGGTGCGTCGGTCAGACTTCTTGGAGAAATCATGTTGGGCCGCCAGCTACGCCTTTCCCAAGCGTGTTTGTACCTAGCGAAGATCAATTCGCTACCTGAATTAACACTTTGCCTCCGAAGTGGGCCATATATGGTACACGCGATCATCAAACCTAACCTAATGTAACCGAAGCACTATCATGTATGAATACAAATCTGTAAGTTTTCATGAAATTTGTCTTCATAACTCGAATATGCTGGCTTAGATTAAAAGGAAAATGAATAGGATAACTGAATTTTTTAAACCAAAATCCTTCATTTTTAAATTCACAACAGAGATATTTGTCGACATGAAATTTTACCTGCATGGAGAATCGGGGTCAAAGTGTTAATACCAGTAGACATGAGGCGTGACTTTGTGCAACCTGATTTTCATTTGGTGCGAACTGATATTTAGAGCATGCAAATTCAATTCCGTCAGTGTTAATGGATTTAGAAAATGAGTAAATTTTTGGTATTGAGGAGACTGGTAATTTCATCTGATCAGTGTGTGGTGTATGTGTGTGTGTGTGTAAAATACCAAAAGTTTCCATCTAAAACTACCATAAAAGAAATACAAAACACTGTACAAGATCAGGGCATGTTCCAAAATCAAACGAAACGAGCACGTTGCCAAAAGAATTTTATGAAAAATTGGCACTCACATACCAGTGTTTGGTATGGACATCCTGCAGCGAAGAACTTCAATACAAAATATACCATGAAATTGTAACCTCTTGAAGGATCCTAATTCTTTTTGCAGAACGAAAATTCTTTAAGAGAGAAATGATGACTCCTTATTCATGAACATAACGCATAACTGATCATTAGAACATTTATTCATAATAAAGTACCTTTTTTTACTTTTGATGCCTCTGACCTCAGCGGCGTAGCTACATTCAATTGTAACATTGATGGTAACTAGAGAGCTATTTTTGTACTCACACCGACGTAAAACTCGACTTCACCTCCCATCGGAACTTTCAATACTAATTTTGATCGATAATTTATGACTGACTTGATGCCTAACTCGCTTACATGAAGTCAAGACAATCTGCATTGAAGCGCGTTTCAAGAGGTCAACTCGAATAGTTGATTTACGGCCTAAAATAAAAGTATGAAATTACGCTTGTCTGTATGAATCATGATTTAGACATGCGCGCTGCTGATGCGGTGGACGCGTTGAAGAAAATAAAAAGATTAAAAAATAGTTCATTCCGAAACCAGTTACATACAAAGTATATACCTCTCGGTTTTTCAATTAGTAAAATGTCAGCCTTAAAATGAAAACTTGAATGTCTCGATGAAACTTCTAAATGCAATTTGCGCAACTTCAATCTAAATATTAGGTGTGGAAGCCTCGTTAAAACTTCGGAGGGTGATTCTAAATTCGCTCCTAGGCATGAAAAATGGAGCGTGATAATATTTCTTAATAGAGTAATTACAGTGCAAAGAAGGCATGCTGTAACCTAGATTATTTTATAAATACGATATACTGAGAAATTGTAGCAAAATTCGAATCGATTGCGAATTCTACAAAGTGAAAAGATAAAACAATGAAATTGTTGATTCTGAAAATCTGTTACGTACAGGTGTAGATCACATTGTTTTCTCCATCATTAAGACTACGACTTTAAAAATAGGTGTGGATGTCACGTTGAGTCTTCAGTTGTCATTGTTAGTTCACTAGCCTATCGCTGAGTGCGTAAGTGGTGCTCAGCACATAGGATTAAAAATTAACCAAAATAATCGTATGGTTTTTTGTACAATTCTGATTAAATTCTGGGGATAACAATTGACGGATAGGCAGTGAAATGGGGAAAATAGTTGAGCTAACAGAGGATTATACAGAATGAAGTAACGATAATTTGAACTTGAAAGGCCCGGTGAAGTATTGATAATCGTTGCTACTGTATGGTATTGATAGCATCACAGCAAATGACAAAATAATTGAAACGTAAAGGGTCGTGCCTGGGAACGTAAGGAGCTTAGACATCAGTAAGGACATCGTAAGGAGTTTAAACATATAAACGCAATGAGACACCGATAATTCAAAATAGGGGAGCGTCATGAGAAAAATATTGCGTTTTCCACCTTTAATAGCCCTTACTTGATAATTAGTCGATAAAATTGCCACCAGTGTTTCACATTCGCACAGTGTAAGCTAGCTTAAGTGAGACGTGCACACACGAAAAGTAAAATGTCGTTTTTGACGCAGCGGTTCATGAGTTGGTATAATGTGTTTAA